>NCQV01129778.1:0-10046 GCA_002740545.1 Lophocereus schottii | reverse complement strand
TGCAAAATGTATATATTAATGCATTATTGTTCTTTCTCCCCGGGGGGCCGCCGATGCCTCTAATCATATATGCCAGTGGCTAGTACAGGGCTGATCAAGATGGAACAAAAATGTCAAATAGAAAACTATCATTAGTTCAAAAAGTAACATCCAGAAACAGTGTTCGTACTTCAGAAAAATATATAATAGCGGGTGATAATAATCATGCATACATGATTCATGCATATCGCTAATTAAATTAAAATACAGCAATTAGATCTAAAGAAAAATCATCGTTTATATCCGGATCAAGTTTGCATTTTGTCTTTCCTAGGTTGGATAATCGATCACATAATTGCAATTATTGGTTGGCATCACCCACCCCATATGATTCCATGTGCTACTAATATATCCATTTTGCATGTCAACTCCACGTTCCATTATGTTTCCACCTCTTGTTTTGCGTACTCAATTTAAAACACAAAACAGCATGTTACTATCCTGCTAATCACAGCGTAAACTGGCAGAGGCAACTTGAGTAATTCCACTATAAAAAACCCCAGAAGCGTTGCTTAGAAATCATAATCAGAAACACATATCCCTTTGCTTCTGTCAGGGCATTAGAAACGTACCTCAGAAATGTCAGCCCAAAAAATCTTGTTAGTCTTCCCTATGCTGGCCATGGTGCTCGTCATGGCCAATGCACAAGGATTAAAACTGGGGTATTACCAATATACCTGCCCTGACGCAGAAAAAATTGTTCAGAGAATAACTGAGCAGTACATTGGGCACGTTCCTAACTTTGCTGCTGGTTTACTCAGGATGAACTTCCATGACTGCATTGTTCGGGTATGTATCGCCACACTTTTTCTTTCTTGTGCATTATTTGGTACAGTCATCTCATGGTCCCCGTGCTATTGTGTACAATTTAATCCGCATGTATCTTTGTATGGGCCGGTTGACGAGAAAATATAGAAAGTTATGTTTTGCATAAGCTTGAGATCAACATGATGCAAGACAAAAGCAGTATATGTACGATAGTGACGTCCATCGTGTTGTGTTCATGCAAAATATAACTTCCAAGTCAAAATCTAAATCCTTATTCTACAATCCAGTCTGGGCATAATATATGAATGTTAAATATAACAGTCTTACCTCTAAATTTAAAAAGTATTGAGAATCAAGATTAAAAATTAATTGTTTATTACTCTAGCCCCCAAAAAAAATAATTTAGGAATTTTTTCATTTAGAAACTATTGACTGTTGAAAGATTGCTTAACAGAAACATTTAAATTTTCAAATTCTCCATTGTGAACGTACACACAGTATTCTTTAGCTTGTGCATTTTGTGCAATAGGCATAAAAGAACGAACCCGGGGGGACAGGAAGATGGCATCCTACCTAGAGCATACCTATATGGCCGGATTTAATCATTAACGAAATATCAGAAGATCCATGATTATATTACACTTTAAGATGTTGATGAATAAATTGGCCAAGCATTAGTTTTTGTTTTCTTCATTTTCAAACATCGAGTAGTTTTTTGTACACATTTATGCATTAATGATGCTATATATTCTGGTTGCCATGCAGGGGTGTGATGCTTCCGTCCTGATCAAACCAACACCAGTCAACAACCAAACGGAGAAGACAGCCATCCCGAACGTAACACTAAGAGGGTTTGAGATTATTGATGCAATCAAGAGGGAATTAGAGAAGAAGTGCCCAGGCATAGTCTCATGTGCTGATATTCTAGCACTAGCAGCACGAGATGCTGTCCAAACGGTAATTTTTTGTCCAGTCTTTTGTGATGTAAAGAACTGCAACGATAACAACATTAACTAATGTCAATCTTGTCTGAACAAAGTCTGAAGAGATTTAAATGTAGATAACTTTATAAGTACAAGCAAATAGGCTTCATCATATGAATAATCAAGAAATTCTATAGTTTCACATAATTTTTAATGTGATTGTCTCACATAAAAATTGAAAAACTTAGGCGTCTCTTGTGAAATTAATTCTAATTAATACTAGATTCCTGTAAATAACAAAATGTTTCTTCAGATAAATGGACCATGGTGGGAGGTGCCGACTGGAAGGAGGGATGGGAGAATCTCTCTTGCTTCGGATGCTAGCGCTACCATACCATCACCATTTTCTAACATCACCACTTTGAAACAAAATTTTGCGGCAGTTGGTCTAACTGCCAAGGATTTGGTCGTCTTATCAGGTAACATCACCATTTTCTAACATCTGTCGAGCATATGAAATAATAATCTCATCTCTATTTTGTAAATTGTTCTTCTGTTCTTTGTCTTTCAATAGGTGCGCACACTATTGGAGTTGGCCACTGCTTTATCATTTTGAATCGTCTCTATAACCTCACTGGAAAAGGTGATACTGACCCTGCATTGTCCCCTAGTTATGCTGCGTGGTTGAAAACAAAGTGCAAGCCAAATCCTAATGACCAACAAACGTTTGTGTTCATGGACCGTATCACCCCGAAGGTATTCGATGAGAAATACTACACCATGGTATCCCAGCATCGGGGCCTTTTTGAATCTGATGCAACCCTCCTCAATGATCCAGTGACTAAAGGTTACCTAGAGCTCCAAGTCAAGACTCAAGGATCAACTTTTGCCAAAGATTTTGCCGAATCTATGGTGAAAATGATTCAGATTGGTGTCCTCACTGGCACTAAAGGTGAAATCAGAAAGGATTGTGGCATTGTTAACTAAAATCCTATTGATTAAATATGTAGGCTTTTGAGATGGCCTAGCTTGATTACTTATTTTATTTTTGTTTTCCTTCCATTGAGTTTACTTGTATGCCTTTCCTTTAATTAATGTTGGTAATTTGGGTGTACAAATGTATTGGGGAAAAATCTTCAGAATTATTAAGTTTTGGAATATGATGAGTTCTTTGTATCCTTGATCTTTTTTATATTAAAAATTCAATATCATGAAAGTTTAGTTTTTGAGAATTCCATTTGGAAGCCTTGCACTTTAAATATTTTGTCCTACTTCGATCTTAAAATTCAAATGGTAACTTTCATTTATGCTTCTATTCATAGACTGTGCATTTGTCACCAGCACCGTTAGATTTTAACTAAAATGACCAAAAATTGAAATGGTACGTATTCCTGCCATCGCTATTGCTTTTGAAAATGGGAGCTTGGCGAGTCATTATGGAGCTGGAGAAAGGAGGGCTGTTGATGCCCCTCGGGGACTCGATCATGGTTATGGTGAAACTCATCAATTGAAGAAGCAAAGGTGAGGACACCGCACTACCTTCAAGGTAGGCCTAAAAGATGGGCCATTATCAATCAGGTGTCAACTGGCTTTTGAGTCCCCTTCAGGGGTGATTTCAGCTCTCAACATGAGTACTTGAAATTGCTCAAATACTCTCTTCTCAATTCTCATATGCTTCTTGCAATTTGTCCAAGTTTTGTGGAATCTCAATTCCTAAATACTCTGCCATGCGTTTATTAATCTCGAAATGGAGAAAATCATACATCTGAGGAGAATGATTTCTTTAATGGAGTTTTCAAATTTGGAAAGGCAATATGCTACTATATTTGCTTTTCTTAAAATATGTCTGATGATAAGTAGAATGCCTTGACTTTGCCGAATTTGTGTATCTTCAATAGTACTAGATATTTGCTAGGGACCTTACTCTTCTCTTTCATTGCTTGAATTGTTTTCTTGTTATTGCATCCAATGATTCTCTTGTTAAAGCATGCCTAAGTTGATCGTAGCTCATCCGACAATGTTCTACTTTTGGCCACTTGAATAGAAGTGTTATTGTAATAAGCTACTCCTACCTTTAAGAGCATGCCCTCACATCACAAACTATGAAGTCCTTAGTTAAGTTGATGAATAAGTTATGTTGTTGAGAAATCCATCAAAACTAAGTTTGATGAATCTCAAGAGGGGTAAACCACCTCATATATTGGTTCAAGGCGGTGTAAAACCTCATAGAATAATGATTAACCAACATATAAATTCAGATTCTCCATTTTGCATTTGCAATCATTTTCTTGTATTAGGCCTCTCAATGGGTTAAATATTTCAGTATTAAAGACCCATTTCTAGACTTCTAGATGCTCCATAGAAGAAGCAGAGTCTTGGTTTCAAGTTTGAATTGTGATAGGGCTGAATCCTACTCCAACATTATATGAATCTTGGCATCTAGCAGGTGAAACATTGTCAAGCAATTGCTTGTGTTTTCCTGCTACGTCCTAGACATTGTTAACTATTTCTCAGTCTTTAAAGAGAAGTTCTGTAAACTCAATATCACCAAAACAAAGTGAATAGACTACTTTGAGGTTAAGCTGACATTTTAGCGAAGTACCTCTCAATGAAATAAGTTTATGACAAATGACAAATAAAAATTTTGATTTTTAGCATAGGATCAATTTTACAGATTCGATTGAATGATCACATGGATGCCTAATAGGGTGAATGCCATGAGCTGCCCATCCTTGCAACTGATTGTACAGTGAAATCCCCTCAACTATTCCATCACAAATTGGAGTAAGTTGTGTCATGTATGCATAGGGTGATACCCTGAGTTCTCTATGCATTAGGATGATGATTTAGAAATAATTTCAACCTATGGATATCCCATTCTAAATTTTGCTCAATAAACTTAAAGACTTTTGCACCGAACTATGGGATGCCACATTTGACCACTCCTAGGATCTCTACAAGATTAAAGTTCCTATCTAATTATAAAACCAGATGGAGACCTGATCACTTTGTCCTACATTCTATATAATACCTTCGTTAAGAAGATGCCCATCTTTTGAAATGCTTTCCCATACTGATGAATACGCGTTGTTCTAGTTGCAACTTCAAAGATCTATATTATACAAGCGTTTGGCTCGTACAAATTGGATGCATAGACTATAGACATTTGTAGGTATTTTCAAGACACTTTCTACTAGAAAATCTTTTTTTTTTTTTCAATTAATGGAACGTGCAAAATCACTATACTTCCCTAAAACCATCAACATAACACTAATGCTAAAGGCATATTACGGGGGGCTACATCAAAATCCCCAAGATTACAACCCTTTAAATCTATTTTTATGCACTCTCCCACATTCTTCAATAAGTGAAAAACAAATGCTTTTCTTATCTTGGAGAATTCTATAGTTTATGTCCTTCTATGTTTGGTAGATAATAATAGTAAAGGCCAATAAATTTTTTATTTCATACTCTTTGATCCATTGAAGTTAGATATCTATTTGTTCGACTATCCCTAGTTCATGGGCTATTTTAAGAATTCGTACAAGCTCCTATTTTATTTGTTGGACACTAGTGTAGTATACTCACATGACAAATACAGATGCTCTTGACCATTTGTAACCTTCAAGCATAGCACGCATTTAGGATAATTTTGTAGTCCAAAGTTGTGCATTTTGTCCACATTAGTAGTCTTTTATTCATAAGCAGCCAAGTTGTGAAGGCACATTTTGGTATTTAATTTTTTTTCTAGACAAGTTGATATCAAACAACCCATTAGTAGACTTTTAGTCATAAGCATTTTTCACACATAAACTCCATTCTTTGTTTGTTTCCATATGTTATAATGTTGGTCAAAACCAGATAACAATTGGCCTCTAACTTGACTATGCTTCATCCAATGCCAATTATCGTTTGCCCTAACCTTATGCTTCCATATGGATGTGCCTTCCAAATAGTAGTGGTCTATCCATTTTATCCGAACATCGTCGTTTCAAGCATGATTACAAATATATTTTCTATGTTTTGCTACATTCCAATTATTGCTATCCCTTATATTAATTCCTCCTTTCAATTTTGGTGGACATAATGTATTCCAAGACATTGGTATATATTTCGTTTTCTGCTCTGTAGCTCCGCATAGGAAAATTCTACATAGTTGCATGATTGTATTAATCACAATCTACTGCTTCATATGAGAATTTTACATAGTTGAGTTAAGCACAGTAAGGAACACAGAGTTGACAAGTTATACTTTGGCTATATATGATAGTTTTTGCACTGGCTACTTCCTTATCCCTTCTGCCAGTTTCTTAATAACTATTTGCACTCTACTTTTGTAATTATGCTTGATTTAACTGGTAAACCTAGATATTTGAAGTGTAATATGAAACTAGTTATTCTTAGCAAAATCTAACCTTAAGCTTGTTATACTCTTGTCATGGTTGTTTGTGATTTATCGAGGTTTGCTTTCAATCTCAAGCATATTGAAAGTTACTTAAAAGCTACCAATAGACACTGTGCCATTTCAACTTGCCCTTTGTAAAATAAGAACAGATGATCTGCAAAGCTTAGATGGCACAATCCCAGCTCCCTACGCCCTATATGGTATTTAAAGTTACTATAAGAGCTTGCTAGCTTAATTAACCGTGCTAGATAATCCATGACTATCAAAAATATGATAGGAGCGATGGAAGTGGCGATAAATGGTAGTAAAAGAAGTAGTACAGAGGTCGACAGTGGATTCTGCGAGGAAGTAACTTTTTTCCTCACAAGTTTTTACTTATCAGTGATTGAATAATCCATCCCTTAGCTGATCAAAGAGACCCTTTACCAGACAGCAATGGATTCTTCCATCACAAATACATAAAAAATATTTTTTATATACTCAGCAGCAGGTGAACTCGTCGCTAAGTACTTAAACATTATTTTTCAAATGGCAACCGATTTTTTTGTTGCCAGTTCATCACCATGACGTTTTAATGAATCAGATCTGATTCATTATCTCGAAAGTAGAACGATAACAATGAGCTTGATTGAAAGCCAGCGTGAACGAGAGTGAGAGTGGAGCCCCACCCACTGCCAACGACGCCACCTGCTGCTACCGTCAATGTTTTCCGCTCACTGCCGTCGAGTTTACTTAATGTCTCTGTTAAATTGGTGAAATTTGACTTCAATGGTTACTGTAAATTGCTTCCTCCACTCTATTATTGAATTTTAGGGTTTAGTTTTGGTAATTATTGTTATGCGAGGGATTGGCAAAATTTAGATGCTTAAGCTTGAATATTTATTTGGTTAGTTGAATGTGTGTGAATAGAAATATATTTATACGAGTTTATGACAAAAATTATGTTGGAATATTGTAATTTATATGTGAATGGTAAAATGTGAGTGAGTAGAAGTAAACAATTTTGTAAATAGCATGCTTTAAAAATTAGGACTGTTGAATTTAGACTATGTATTCCATTGAGTTTGTTGGCATAAATGTGTCGAAGAGGTATGTTACATTATATGGAAATGTGTTGTAAAATTTGTGTTCAATTGTTAGGATTAGAATTAGTTAGCGTAATTACAAACATATTTTGTGGTAATTGAAATTGTGAATATTTTGGTGATATAAGAACACATAGTTAGTGAAGCATGTTAATTAAAGAAGCCTAATGTAAGTTGGTTTATGTGTCAATTTAGTTTAGATGTCTATAATTTATTAGGGAATCTAATAGACTCCAAATTAAAACATCACATTAATTTCTTCCATTCATATTTTTGTGGGTTGGTTAATGTCTGACAACTAAAATATACGTAATAGATTAGTATCTTTTACAATTATAAGTATGTAATTCAAATTAGGAGTAATCCAATAACTTACATAAATGTTGTTATTTGAGTAAGATATGAACGGTCGTTTAAATCGTTGGTGGATGTATAATAGATTATTACCTAATTGTAACAGATATATACAAGAATTTTTAAATAGAGTTCATCAATTTGATGAATTTGCAAATAAACAGCTAGAGTTTTGAAGTGGGAGGAAATATAGATGTCCATATAAGAAATGCAAAACTAGAGTATACTTAACAACCGATGAGGGAAAATTGCACCTTATGCATAAGAGTTTTACAAAATGGTATTGGTTTGGATGACTCATGGAGAAGTAAAACCTTATCAACACCATTTTGGGTATTATACTAGTGAAATACCCCAATGTTCAAGTCCTATTAATCATGACTATAATGAACCCTAGGTAGATTGTATAGAGTATATGTCCATAACGATCATTGGAAAGAATTTAAACAATATTGGGCTAATGAAAGGGAAAATAAATTGTGTGAAAAAGCTATAAAAAATCGATTTGGTGATCTATACAATCTTGAACCGCCTCCCTACATGTGCGGCTCGATCCTTATGCATGAGGATAGGGAGTGTTTGGGATGTAACTGTAACTTGTATGGTACAACTATGTTTACTTATTTGTTTGGGTGTGGTTATTCTCGCGTTTTCAACATTTGTTTCAAACATAGAGAGAATGACTTGGAATGGACCCCATAATCGTCAAGCTTTTAACTCCCATTCACAAACTTCATGGCAAAGAGTATGAACCCTGGGTTAATAAGAAATCACAATAAATATACGTGAGCTACATCTTTTGTCTTAATTAGTGGTTTTCACTTTATGGCAAAGAGGATGAACCTTAGGTTAATAAGAAATCACAATAAATATACGTAAGCTACATCTTTTGTCTTAATTAGTGGTTTTTATTAAGTATAATATATTTGATTTTTTACAAATGTTTTGATATTGTAGAAATCCTTTTACATGACATTTAAAAAATCATCAAATCATGACTACTCTAGTGTGTATTGAGTTAAGATGGGACTTATTGAATGCCCTCAAAGGTATCTTCAATGTTTTCAGTTTAGTCACTAGCTCAACGGTCTATGTGTCAAACAACCTGTGTATTAACTAACTCAACTTTTTTGTGAATGTACCATTTATGAACCCAAATAACCTGCACTGGTACCTATTATGATCCCACACTAAGCAAGTTCTATTCCTCATAGAGGAAATGACATTGATAACCACTTCCCAACATGGACAACCCACTTCTCTTATACACTCAGTAATACTTCTTTTGTTTTCTCAAGAAGCCTCTAACGGCTTTTGGTTTACTAGAGCCATATATTATGGATGGTTATTAGTTGGCTGCTAATAACCATGTTCTCTTTGTTAATTTGTTTTGTCTCTACATTTAAAACCTATCGTCCTCTAGAGGCCATTCTTCGCGTAAGGTCAATGGCATTTAGTTGTGCTTTTTCAATTCGTAACATCTCATCACATCGCACATGTTTTATTACTTGATCTTTCTCAATTCTTTTGGTATGTCCCTTCCTCCTCCACAGCAAGTTCCTGTTCTTCCTACAACCATTTATGCTATGTCTAAGCATAGTACATGAAGAGCATTTGAGTGGCTCCCCTCATAATTCACTTGTTGTACCTCCACCTTCCAAAGTCCATTTATAAAAGATACTTTCCTCGAGAAATCCTGTGTTACCTTTATTTCAATTAACACACCAGCATATGGGTTTTAGTCTTCTATTTTGTAGCCTTGTTTGTAGCTAATGGCTTCCCTACTAAGCTAATAACTTTACTTAACCTCCATTGGCTCAATGTTTGAGATCCAATTCTAGAAATTGGGCCCATACTCGTATCGAAGGTATATTTGCTTTATACACAGACTAGCCTTTACACCAACATTTCACAACAAAAGGCTTTTTGTCAAAACAGGTAAATCAATGTTTCAACATTGGATATCTCTCAAGCTGAGATTGAAGGTTCATAATAAGAACCCCTCTAGGTTTTATATATGGCCATATCTGAACTCTTCTTTACCATATTTATTCTAAAAAACCTTTTATCACATGTAAAGGTGGGTTTGAGCCCAAAACAAAGTAGATCATACAATATTAGTATTCAAACTCAGATATGATGTATGTCTCTTCAATAAATTATTTTTGCATTTCAAGATGACATAGAGGTTCAATGTAGTATTCTTCCATCCCAGAAGGAAGGAATTGTTCAAAATAAAAATAGTCACAACTAGAACCTCAAGAAACATGTCCCGTATGCCTACTATCGTTAGTAGATTGCATATTCGACGCTCTTCCCTTCCTTAAAGAGCCAATCTAACTAGCAAAAGTTAAACATTTCTGTGTCTTCCTTGGACCTAGTTCAATTATTATATTCATGCACTATTCCATCGGATGAGCCATTCTCTCTGACTTATTTAAGTTCTTGACTAAAATCAATTCACTCATTTTG
>NCQV01129731.1:167-10361 GCA_002740545.1 Lophocereus schottii | reverse complement strand
CTCCCTTCCCCGCTTTCACTTCACTCGACCCAACACTAAGCTTGGGCCCAAGCATGCTAAGCCCAATAGCTCCGATATCAAGTGGCCCAATTCTACTTCACTAATACCGCGTAATTATGTCTCGGCCTAAATTTAACGAAACCCGTTAATTTTGCAATCACAAAATAAATCAAGAAAAATTTAAAAATGAATCCACATGAATGCAAAATTTAGTCTAATATAGATTACATAAGAAAACATACTTAATCAAATTAAAACCTTAATAATCAACTCTAATTGAAATTCTTTGGCTTATTACAGTAATGATTTTAGATAGGTAAAGCTCATTTACTGTTTATTAGGAAGTGTCCATTGGGCACTCTTAAGAAACGCTTTAATTACTCGTACTAGTACAATACTATAATAACGAGAGAAAGTTACAAGTTATGTAACATGTGTACATGAACACTCCTCATTTACAACAAGCTTTGCCAACCCAAACCAAAGTCCACGACTCTTCTTAATTGTCACCTTGCAACACACATTAACAAATATAACAACACAATAAAAGTAAAATTAACAGCATTCAAAGACTTTAAATACATTAGTCGCTCTTGAGTGCCACAGCAGACAGAATAATCAGCAAGATGAATAAAACTACAGCGATAAACGATGCCACAACAGCTCCACTAGACCTTTGGCAAAAACCGTCAAATTGCTGGCAGATCGCTATCCAATTCGTGTTTGTGTTTCCTTTGTGAGCCAGATAGACTATGGCAGTAGCTGCGGCAGCAGCAGAAGTGGTTAAGGTCATTGCCAACTGCAATTATGTATAGTATAATCAAGGATCGTTTTTGAGATGAAAGAAAGTTTAAATATTTTGGAAGGGGTTAAATGCTGTAGAAATGGAGAAGAATTAAGAGAGTTCTGAAGCTAAGCTTACTGCGTCAAAAGTGACTAGGAGAAGCCTTGGTGCTTTGGCATGTGGCCTTACAATTGTGACAATGGAGAAAGGGAGTGAGAGTACGAGGTACGCGGCTGATATTGCATTGGCTATCACAAAATACCTGCAACCAACATTGAAAAAAATTTGTTACTGGTTTACTACATATAAATTTAGGTTACGTTGTCCACTTTCTAAAAAGTGTAGCAAGTCAGCTGTAGACAGTTTTTACAGCTTGAATTACGATGGATAAAAGTGCAATATCTTTCTGAATTTTAAGTTTCCTTAGGTAGTCAATGATTTTTAATTTAGAATTTAAGAGAAATGACTTCAAAGTTTTTTGCATTTAGCACTCTTTAGACTTTCGACATAAATTGTTTCAATCCTAATATTTTATACTTTATTTTTACCGCCCTTAAGCTTTTTATAGTGCATAAATTTGGCAATATTCCGGCCAGAGTTTGAAAAACATCATAACAGGTTATCGTTTTGTGCTTATTTGACATTGTTGTGTAAGCAATTGTATTTTTGTGCCTTTTTAGTATAATGAATAATGGGGATTAGACCCTCTTTTATCCGCTCTCTCACTACTAGACACTCTTTCGCCCAAGTTATCTGCTCTCTCATCTTCTCTCTCCAAGCCCCCCCTTTGGCCCTTTTTTATTGGCTCAAGCAATTTTCAAATTATCAAACCCCAAATTACTTATAGAAGGAATACTTGGGGCAATTCTAGATTACTTTATTTGCTACATCATAATCTCACCATACTTGAGTCCTACATTAAACATGATGTCTCAACGGTTAACGGTTGTAAACATTAAGTACAAATATCAGGGTTGAAAAAAATTAATGTCAAAAACCTGAAAGGTACATGTACCGTCAAAAAATCTCAATTTATACATATAAGGCTACATTTTTTACCCTGTCAAATAGTGCATATAAGAGAGAACTTCCGTGTCTGGAGCATAGTAAGTAATTGGTATGTAAGGAAAAGGTTTTATTTATATGTCAATACATTAAACTATTTTAGTGACTACTAGCCGATGGAATGATCATTAAACAAATTACTCCTAATATTTAGATTAACTGATTTACAAGATGAAGCCGTTTGATAATTGCCAATTCAAGTTTTGCTTGAGTGAATGGTTTCTAAATGAAAAAAATTCAACATAGATCAGAGTAATTGAATTGAGTTGATCGCAAATTAAGGAAGGAAAAAAAAGACCCTAATGTGAAAGACCTTTAATTCTGAGAATTTACCAAAAATAAAGATTAAAATTAGTTCAAAGGTTAAGGTCGTGTTTGGTTGGAAGGAAAATGATTTCCCTGAAAAATCAATTTTCATAGAAACCATTTTTTCAACGAAAATTCATATTTATGTTACATTGTCCGTCATTTGGTGCAAGATAAATCATTTTACATAAAAGAAGGAAAAACGTTAACTGAATTATTTAAGTGATAAAAAATATCGACTGAATAATCGTAGCAGAGATAAATGTTGACCAAATTGAGGAATATTGAGCTTAAAATTTATATTTGAGCTTTTTAATATTTTGTATCGGATAATCAAGTTTCAATCTAAACTGTTGAAATTATTTTGGTGACAAAAACAGCAACTGGATTGTTGAAGTGGCGAAAAATATCGATTGAATTGTCATGATGGAGAAAAGTGTTGACTAAATAAAGGAATGTCCTACTCAAAATCTAGATTTTAGCATATCTTAATCTTTCCTAGCATATCTTAATCTTTCCTACCCAATGATCAAGTTTCCATCCAAACTGTTAAAATTATTCTAGCGGTAAACAATGTTGACTGTATTGCTTAAGTCGTGAAAAATATTGATTAAATTATTGTGGTGAAAAACATGTTGACCAAATAAAAGAATGTGGAGGTCAAAATCTATATTTGAATATATTTGAATATTTTCAATTTGTTAATAAGATTTCAATTCAAACTGTTGAAATTATTTTAGTAGCGAGTCAACTGAATTATTTGAATGGAAAACAATGTTGATTAGATTGTCCTAGCGGAGATAATGGTTGATAAAATGAAAGAAACTTGAGCTAAAAATCTAGAATTTTTAGTTATTTAGTTTTTACCATCAAATAGTCGAGTTTCAATTCAACCCGTGCAATTCAAATTTTGCACCTACATTTCGGCTGACCATACCGTCAAACAGTTGAAGGAAGAAAATCAACCTATAATATTCTCCAAACAGAAATCATTTTCCTCCATTAGATGAAAAATCATTTTTCTTGAAAAACAATTTTCTATCCTTTACTGTACCAAACAATGAAAATTTAGAAAAATGTCATTTAAATAAATCATTTTCCTTCAACCAAACACTACCTAAAGAAATTTTTCTTCGCTTAACTTTCAAAATATCATGTGAAAGTGTAACTTAGTAGCAGAATAAAGTAATTAAGACTTACGTGAAAGTAGGGAGATCATAATATCTGGCCTGGAACTGGAAGAACTGGGTGAAGAAAGGGAGGGTTTGTTGAGTGGTTCCCATGGCAATAGTAGCAGCGAGAACAGCCGCGATGGCAAGCAGCCTCACTACAAAGTCAATGATGCCAACCCCTCTCTTTCCTCCTCCTCCCGCCTCGATTTTCACATTCCGGTCACCTTTTCCGATCAAGGGGGCCTCCATGACTGGTGTCTTCCCATTGGAGTGGTTGCGGGCCCCACTAGTCTCCCCGGCCTCGACTTCCATGGATGTGTACTGCTCCTGCTCTCCACTCTTGGCCATGACCCTGGTTGAGCTGTCAACAAGAAGGTATAGAGAGAAGCAAAGGTAGAGAGAAAGGGAGGGATGATGATTGGATTAGAGAAATGATGATTAAGAGACTTGTGATTATGGAAGCTGTTCTCTGGAACATATATAGGATATGAGGAAAGTAGAGAGGGATGACTGTTGGGCTTTTGTTTCATGGACATATATAGAGGGGTTTGGTTGATGGTGGAGTTGTTGCCTATAATTTTATTGCATTTGGTCGTACCTTGTGATATAATCATTTGGCTTGTGGGCTAGGGTTAGAAAACGCTGTTATAACTTTGGTGGGATTGTGGGTGTGCCTATATAATTTGGGTCAAATACTAATAACAAGGTACTAGCTACACTTACATATTAGTTGATATAGACTAAAATGATAGACAGTTTTCTAAAAAACATTATTTATTTACTACTATATTTCATTATATTTTGTCTGATTTCGTCTAACTTTTTTCTTTGTAATTACAACGTATTTACTTCATACATTATTTGAATTTACTTTTTTTTTAAAAAAATTGACTTCAATGTAATTTATCTAAAAATTGATTATGATGATAAATTGATGCTGATTGAATGGATTGGGGTTTCTGACTTCATGTGTCTGACGACGAACAAATCATGAATAACAAGTGATAGAGCAGGTTGACCCTCTTTAGTGTGTGCCTTTTTGGATAGAAGCGGGTTGACCTTCTTTTCCCCACAAACGCTGGGGGACTTCCATTACTTTAAAGAGAATTGCGTGTAGGAGCGGTTCTTCCAACTCAGCTAGGGAAGAATATGACAAGTTTTCAAGTGCTGTGTAGTTGCTCTCCTAACCCAATGAAAATAGCCACAAGATCCAATGAAAAATGTATTTATGTGGAACTGTGAAAGCTTCACATAATGAGTGTTTTCAAATGCTCTACAAAAGGAAAAGCCACTTTATATTATTAATCAATTACAAATTCGACTTAAAACTTATATTTCCTTACCAAACGATTTTATCTTCCTCTGTCCGTTAAAAACCATGGTATGACCATATCTTTTCTTTTTTGAGAGTTAGAAATATTAGATCAAATTCAACGGTATTGTATGATGTCAACTAACTTAGTTGTTAAAGTCTTGAAAGTTATTTTTAATGACTCGAATTTAAATTCTTCCTACATTAGTTTTCGTCCCTGAAATGCACCAGTGGAAAAAAAAAAAAAGATGGCCCAAAAAAAATCTCATTTTTCATTATTTTATGTGAACTTATTGGGTAACTCTTATTTTCAAATTTCAAATTCGTTGGTTATTAAGGAAAGTAAATTCTTAGAAATTATTTTGCAATATTAGTTGGTTGTATTTGGTTACACTTCATTTATCTTTCTTTTCAAGTTATAGTATGTTAGGGATTGCTCATGTATAAAATTGGATTGAATGATTGTAATTAAACCAAGGGAGAAGAAATACCATATACATGGCCACAACAAGGTCGAAGCTAGTCTATAGTTCTCCCCTTCCATTTCTACAAATTCATTAAATTTTATATGGTATCAGAGCCATGAGCGGAGGAAAGGGATCTGAGATTGAAAGCCAATCTCCTTACTAGCTTCATCTCTCACAAGGTCATGGACTAGTAATCACTTAAGTAAGCTTCAATGGCAAAAATTATGACTTGTAGGAAAAGGCCATTAGGATGGCATTGAGATCCAAATATAAATTGGGATTCATATAAGGAACTCTAACAAAACCAAAACCAAAGGAAGGAGAAGATTTAAGCGAGCTGAATGCATGGGAGATGGCCAACTCGATGATATGTTCTTGGATCGTAAATGACAAAACTCCACGCCAACGTGACCCACACCAAGACGGCTTATGCGATGTAGGGGAATTTATGGAAGCGATATGTCGTAACGAATGCCCCTAAAATTTACCAACTAACGACTAATATTGTTGCTGCATGTAAGCAAGGTGGTCTTGAAGTTGTGTAATTTTATTCCAAATTAATGGGAATGTGGATTGAATTGGAAAATTATGTAAAAATACCACAATGTACGTGTGAAAAGTGCGAGTGCAGAATTGGAAATAAGGTCATAAAGATGATGAATAAAGAAAAAACCCATGAATTTTTTATGGGATTAAATGATGATACTTTCTCAACAATTTGTAGTCAAGTGCTAGCACTGACTCGTTGCCTTCCAAAAAATGTCATCTTTAATATGATTACTCGAGAAGAAAATCATAAAAAGGTCACGTTAGCATGAGATTGTATAGATCCAAAAGTAGAGTAGCTGATGCGGAAAGAACTTGTTCTGATACCAAATGATTGATATTGAATTTCAGTTGACCAAATAAAGGTAAGAAATTTATGTAGATGAGCCCAATGTATGTTGAAGACTAATCTTTCCAAAGAAGAATCAAGAAAGATCAAGAATTTTCAAGTAAAGAAAAGCATCTAATGGAGAAGATTCAATGCCTGAAATAAGTAGCAAGAAGATAATTGAACCAGCCCTCCAACCCTCTAAAGGCTGAACACCAAGAGTTAGATTAAAAGGAAGTTTCAAATCAACCCTCGTAAGAGACATGAAGACTTTGAGATTATGAGAAAAGTTAAGCTTCAGGCACTCATATCATGCACCAAGTATGAATTCTCATGGTAGTAATTGGGACTATAGATATGCAATCAGAGGGAAAATTAGTTGTGCTTTAGTGGGGCAAGTAGGTCAATAGAATGCTTGCAAAATATCTTATAAAAATAAATGAATATGATTAAGATAATTACAATTATTATCAGCTGTATTTTTCAAGATTCATCCTCTATCTTCTAGAGGGCCTTGAGTAGGCTCTACTCCACCAATGGAGATGCCACCACTCATCGATTCTTCCTTTGTATGTGAAAAATCATCAAATGCTAATTAATCTCTAAAATTACAATTGTAACCTCCTCAATTAAGCCCATAATTAGAACCGTATTTTTTCCAGTCCTTGAGTGACCCTTACGCGGTATTTAGCCCATAAATTCCTCAGTACCTGGAGTTTAAGAGCGCTTTAAGATTTGTTGGACAATAGACATTTAGGGCTTTCCATCTATGTATATTTAGTCCTTGGCCTAGGGTGAATATTAGACCAACTTAGTTCAAGACCCTCCCTATTGAGGGTAGGCTCAAGCTCGGAACTTGCTATGCATTAACCCCTCCCCCTTGAAGAGGATTTGCCCTCAAATCCTTGGGACTAAAATTCTTTGACATCACCCTTGCTTGCCCTTTACCATTCTTGTGTTTGAAAACACCCAAGATACTAAGGGCTCCTCTCTTCCTGAATATGTAGGAGTTGTTGAAGATGTTAGGGAGAGCATCCAAGCATTGAGTAGTTCTCCTAGGCCTCATGAGCTAATTGAAGATCTCAACATACTTATAACAAGATAAATCAAAATCACCATGCTTAAGAGAGGCATCATTTGTGGCTAGATAACTTACATAAAGGCCTTCTCTCAACACCATTTTAACTAGCAATGAGACATTAGGGATGGGTACTATTGGAGTTTCACCCTCAAGCTGTTAGTTGGCTACAAGGGGTAAAGGTTCCACTCCCTCCCTTGTGTTTGTCTTCATTATTAGTAAGGTGGATATAGGCTTGCTCTTACTAGTTGCATACTCTTCCCGTGTTTCACTCATGTGGAGGCTTTTGTCACTTACCTTCCCAGGTTTAGCTTTGTGAGGTTTAGGTGGAGGTAAAGGAGCTAATGTGATGCTTTTTCCATGATGCTTGAGTGAATAAGTATTATCATACCCATCATAAATAACATGGTTATCATACAACCATGATCTTCCAAGCAACAAATGACATGCATTTATAGGAAGGACATTACATAGTACCTCAACACAATATGGGCTAATTGAGAATGAAATAAGAGCTCGCCTCGAAGTGATTACCTCATTACTTGGTCCCAACCACTGAAGAGTACATGGAGTAAGATGCTCCTTGGTGGGAATTTGAAACTTGTCAATGAGTGTGTTGGAGATCACATTTGTGTAATTTCCACCATCTATGATTAAACCACAAACCTTGCCTCCAATGGTGCACCCGAAGTTAAAGATTGCTCCCTTTGGCTATCTTCATAAGGAACCTTTGTGGCATATAGGGACCTCTTGATTAACAACATTTCTCCAACATCGGCTGTCGCCAAGGTAGAACCTTCATTTTCATGATTTTCTTCACTTGATTCTTTTTCAATAGCTCGAATCTCTTCTACCTCCTTGATGGTATGGGCCTTTCTATTGGGACAATCAGCTTAAAAATGTCGAAAACCATGACACTTAAAACATTTCTTTGCTTCCAACCTCTTAGGAGGCTCACTAGCAACTCCTTTGCCTTACAAGAGCTTTGAGTTGAGGAGGTGGGGTTTCAAACTTCAATGTGATTGGGAGAGCTTTTTATAAAAGGCGTGTGAAAGGACTTTCTTCGCTTAAATTGGTTTTCAACTTTGATAGCTAAGTGGTATACATCATCAAAGGATTAGTAAGTTTGTAAATCTACCTTGCTATCAATGTTAGGAGATAATCCCTTAGTGAACCTAACAATCTTAAGTTTGAATTCTTCATCAAAGCTAACCCTCATTTGGAGTTGTTCAAACTCCCTAATGTACTCTTCTACCTTTATATCCCCTTGGTTGGGAGGTAATCTTGAGGTAGTGTTCTTGTTTGTAAGAAGGGAGTAGAAATCTCTTGTCCATATGCTTCTTAATCTTAGACCAAATCTTGATTTTGGATTTGGCTTTTGTAGCCCTACTCTTCTTCAAATTCTCATACCCATTAAGCATACCTCTTCAACTTATGAATAGCCAATTTGAAGGCCTTCGCATCATTGTAATCTTTGAGTACAAAGGTCCTCTCAAGGCTTTAAACCAATCAAGATAGTTCTTTGGGTTAAGATTGCCATCAAATTTTGAAGCCTCAACTTTGAGATCCTGATGGTCATCCCTTGGATGCGTTCTTCTTCTTAGTCTTCCTTCCTCATCATTAAAGTCTTCATGGGAGGAAGAGTATTCGATGTCAATAGGACGGGTATCATAGCCTCATCGGTAAGGATTTCATGGTGTGCATTCCTTTAGTTGTGCAACCTCTTGAGTGAGCATCCTCATTTTCTCTTGAAACTCTACAAGACTCTATCTATCTCAAGGGTTTGTTGAGAAAGAATATTCTCGGGGTAAGAAGCTTCTCCCTTACTAATGATGGTAGTAATTTGTTAGGTGAAAGAGGGAAAAGGATGGAAAGAAGTGAATGAGTTGAACAAGAACAGGAGCCACGGGGTGTGGGGGTCACCACGGAGGGGTTGCGGTGGTCTTTGGAATGAAAAACGTATCAAAGGCACCGCCACAGTCCGTGTGGGTCACTAGGGATTGTTAAGTCATTAATCATGCATTGTTTGATTAATTATTTTGATTATATTTTACACATTATTGCATCTAAGTTACATTATTTTCATATATTTTTTAGGTTAGACATTGTTTTAATAAAGAGGAGAAAACAAGTCGTTGAGGCTCAGGTTTTACATGCTTGAGGAGAAGACGGTCCAAAAATGACAAAAATGAAGATATTATCTGGGTTAGGATTTCAAGAGTTGGAGAAGAGTTAGAAGTTTTAAGGGCGAAGAAGTTTAAGGAAGAAAGGAGAAGAAAACCCTAAACAAGAATCCTAACCCACCAAAATAACCCCACAACTCCTCCTCCATCAATATAAGCCCACGGCTGTCCTCCTTCCCGAGATGGATTATCATCATCTTTGTAAAACATCAACCCACGCCACCCCTTCAATCTCACCTACAGCTATAATCTCCCCACGCCACTTCCTCCTTCCCCATCATCATCATCTCACACCATCACCATCTTCCTCCTGTCATCAACAAGCCCACGCATGCTTCTCCCTCGCCATACTCATCATCAATCACCCTATCACGCCTTACCTTTTTTTTTAATTTTATTTTAATTTTATTTTTTTTGTTTAGTTAATTATTAAACATGAACCCTTTGGTTATTTGTGATTTTATTTTTAATATGAGTGAGTAATTCCTTTTTGCTTAGTATTATCTTCTTGAAGCTATGCTAAATTTACTATTTTGAAACAAGTCTTATGCTTTGTTGCCTAGTTGAGTCATATTCATGATTCTATAGCGATTAGCGTTTTTCGTTTATGATATTCGTGTTAAATTAATTAGAATGCAGCTAGTTAGTTTAACACAATTTCGATTGATAGTTTAGAAGATTATAATACGTAAAAGTTATAGTCTTTTATGCTTAGGTATCACCCTAATTAATCATGGATGGCTCAAACCCATTTCTTTTAATTAGGTAATCGCTTTAGATCTTTGTTAAATCGATTTGCTGGTAAATTGGTACAAAGTGTTAAATGATATTTTTCTAATTCTTAATGCTCTAGTTTGATTAAATTCTTGCGCTGGTGTGAGGCTTATCAAAACTAGTAGGGTTTATATTAGGGTTGGACCTAATTAAACTAGAATCTAAGGAAAAAACAGGGA
>NCQV01129724.1:0-13422 GCA_002740545.1 Lophocereus schottii | reverse complement strand
TTCAGCCGCCAATAAGTTCATCTGCGTATGAAAACACAACATTTTTATATATACCTTTGAGAAAACATAAACAGTTGTCACTCAATTAGCCATAGCAAACTCATTTGGAAACGAGGAAGAGAGTGTGCCTTGCTACACTGAGACCTGCAGGCAATTACGTCGTGCTTAACAAGAGTAGAAGGATAACTCTTTCACCACATCTATGAGCACGACAATATGGTTCATGCCGCACTTGATAAGTGTGAGGAATATTTTCCCACGATTTCCCTTACTACGGTTAATATAAGCATGGCAACCAACTGTTGCCTCATATATATGAGTGCTTAGAAGGAATTTTTAATATGGAAGGTTGCTACTTTTTCTATAGTAGCAGTTGCAGATCGCACACATGTGAATCTCACAATTTCTTAGCCTATAGAACACCTTCGATCAGGGCCTATAATAAAATTTTACCTATGTTTCAAGACCATCAAATTTACAGTAGTTATATAATAATCCTGGACTTACCGTGCTATGTAGGTCATTGGTCAGTTGGCTACTACAATATGTTGAACAAAGCAGGCTCTTTACGCGTAATATGCTAATTTGTTGTAATCATTTCGTATGGAACTAGGTGATCAACAAATCAACGCGTTCAACTCCCAGTGTACCATGGGTGTTGATTTTTTTTTAAAAAAAAATCTCAGTTTCTCTTATCTTTTCTTGTTGTTATTGAAAGGGTTAGGCTTCTCCATTGATTTTATCATTTTTCTTTCCTTTTTTGTTGTTTGTTGAATTATAAACTAGTTAGTTTAAGAAAAAAAGGGCTTCTGTTTTTATGTTCTTCCTTTTTTTGAGTAATCTGTTCAACTATACAATTAATTTACTATTTTTTTCTTAAAATTCTTCTCCACAAAAATTTAAAATAATTATTTTTTTAGAGAAAAGTGAATTAGGTATTCTAGCTTGTTCCATTCCAGAGCAATTCAATACAAGCTAGAAGGCCAAGAGACAAGGAGGTCAATGACCCTACATGCATAGCTGCTCCAAAGTAACATCATCAAATAATTTTCCTGAGTCTAATGCAAGCCACTAATTGAATATCCTTGACCATTACATAACCTTCTAATGCTTGTTTTGAAACTTTCTAAAGTTCCTCTCATTCCATAATTCATACACTGTAGCACACAACGTGAAACAAGCAGGTTTTGCTCTAATAGTTTTCCCCTTGATTTTCCTTGTAAACTAGCTAGCCTCCTTATGAAGATATGACCTAGGCTGTATATGTAGCCAGTCAAACAACTCACCCATAGCTTAGGTGCAAGATCACACTAGGAAAAAAAAAATGCCTATGATTCTCCCTTGATTGGCAAAAACAACATGCCTCCTTTTGGATGTAGAATAGCCTAACTGATATACCACCAGTTAATAACTTTTGCTACATGGCAAGCCAAGCACAAAGGAAAATCCGAGCAACATAATAGAATCTCATATAGTGGATTTCAAAAGGAAAATCGGGGCAGCACAATCAAATCCCAAATAGCTTCCCATGGTAAATTTGGTAAAATTTCCCCATTTTTAACTTACCCGCCACACTGCAGGACTGTAAAGTAACTACTGCCGATGCTGTGCTGCCTTTCATATTCAACCATGTATCCAGAATATGTATCAATTGCCTCCAATTCTATGAGGAGCTACGCATAGGAAGAACAAGCCAAATGTGATGGTGTTTTCAATAATAAGTTTGCACCTACTTCATCCATAAGGAACCACGCCCATAATGTATTTTCCATAATAGTTTCGTACACACTCTTGTTGCAACTGAAAATTTTCGCAAAACTTATCCCACCATCCTTGCTCATTACATCTCATTTGCCAAAGTCATCCGAGTCTTATTTTTAGAACCATACCATATAAATTCCTATCGGTAGAACCAGAATCATTTAGGCAAGGTGGAGCACTAAAAGACCTGCAGACTGAAAAGCACAACATCAATACGTTGCGTCCTGGCAGCAAAGGATATCAATCTTGTAGACCGATGTTGTATTCTTCCAAGAATCTTGCTCAACAAAGAGTGACACATCCTATTGGTAACTCTAAAGGATGAAAGAGGCAGTCCAAGACAGTCACCAATAACAAAATTGGATTCCTCAATAATCTACTGCAAAAAATTATAGGACACTACACTAAAGTGCACACAGGACTTATTAGGGTTAATCCTTAAACCAAACATATCACCCAACTTTTATAAAGCACATGCAATAGCTATAACAAACTCCCTATCACCCCTCATAGCCACTAGTATGTCATCAGCAAAGATCAAGTAACTAAGAGTTTGCCACATTTAGGGTAAACACTTTATGCAGCACTCTACTTAATATCTCCATGCAAATCACAAATAAGTAGGCAGAAAGAGGGTTTCCCTTTGCCATAATCTTCTTTACCATGGAAAAACCCTTCAAGCTGCCCATTGACGTTGGTAAAGAACATAAAAAAATGACTCTCAGGTACCCTGAGTTTTAGGACAACTACTGTTAGGCCATTGACTTTTTCAAAATAACATTGGGCTACCTTATGTTTTTAGACAATAGATTCTTAGGACCTTCATAATTATTTTAGCTTGAAAACTTTCAAAATTTTCAATCTTGGGCGAAATAGGGTACTTTTAGTAATTTTGCTATTTTTGGGCTTTTTTTGGGAAATATATTTGTTTAAAATGATTTAACTTCTTTTAATGACTTTACTAGTAGTAGTTATCACAATTTACTATTTGTATTATAAATATTATATTTTCTATCATCATAGGTCCATCATGTTTATCAAAACAACAAAGCTTAATTCGAAAGTTTTGACTGTTACTTGAACTTAGTCAGCTAGCATTTGTACATTCCTCTACCTTCTAGTTTACAGAGATTGCTAATCTCAACCACATCTCCCTTGGATAAGTCATAGCACATATCTATTTCATTTCATACCCAAACCGTATTTGCTAAACAAGTTTTATAATTTAAAAGATAGTGAGGCTTCAATCAAGAAGTTATAATATTTAAAAAATAAGGTTCGATTGAATAATATTCCCTATTAGGAAATTTCTTTTATTGAAAGTTTAAAATTGAAAATATTACAATAGAAAGATTGAAGACGGACTTAAGCTACTAAGATCATCGGAGATGCTTGCTTATAGAAAAATGAAGATATCCAACTTCTCTTTTGATCATATCCCTTCTCAGCAGTCAGCCTTTCCTTTTAGAGAGATGGACTACCTCAGATGCCCTAATGGCTATAGTGCATCCGCTATAATTTCACATGACTACAGCTAGGGCTGGAAAAAATTCATCCAACCTAATTACCCAAATTTGCCCGACCCGAAAAAAACGGGCACCGTCACAAAATTTTTGTCCGAATTCAAAATTTGGGCAATAAGTGATGTCCAAATTTAAATCAAGGTTGGGCTCAACTTTGGGCAATTGAGTTTAGGTTGCCCTAATTTTTAAATTATTTCAGCCAGACAAATTCGAATAATCGGACAATTGGATTTAAGCATCGGACAAATAGGTTTATGTAAAATTTTAAAACAAATTCTCTAGAAAGTTTTATAAAAATAGCTTCAGACAATCGGGTCTGGACATTGAAAAATCGAGCTCGAGTTCGGTCACATATTTTACCAGATGTTCAAAAATCATATCATAAATTCAGACATTCGAACAATTGGGTCTAAACATCGAACTTCAAATTCGGTTTCGAGTTCGGCTCTGGTCAGACTGTTTAATTTATAATCCAAATAGGGTTTGAGTAAGAAATTTTTGTTCAAATGTCCGATTTGTATAGACCCGAATCAACCGAAGCTCATATTTTTACCAGCCCTAGCTGCATTATTTTAATAACTTGACACTTGATAAGATAATACGTAATGGTGCAACAACTTTTCAGACTACTTAATGCTAGCAAGACTAGTCATCCATATTGTGGTTCTACATGCCTTCATGTTCTATAATGTCTTTTAGTCCGTTATTATCCAGATAGTCATCAAAATTTTCATCAAGTTGAAGATGCAGTGGATCCTATTTTTTAAATAATTCATATAGATATTTCTTTCCTTTTTTCGATAAGAATGTTCAAGCTCCAACATTAAAGAGATAATCAAAGGCATCTTTCGAAGTAGCTCCTTATACATTGATGTTTTTCTGAACTAATTATAATAAGTGAAAGTAGTATTCCGACAATTTAGTAGAGTTTCTCCTCGTTTATAAATGCCCACATTTGATGATAAATATTATAAAAATCAATGACCTTTGCTAAGGTAGGATCACTAACTACTTCTTGTCGTTTTGGAAACCATTCTTGTCATTGATCATTGGGATATTCTAAATCAATTAGTTGAACAAGATAATGGGATGGTTTGGCCTTTGTATTTTCATACTCAATTACTGTGTAATGTACCTCAAAGTACAGACTTCTATTATATGAAATTTTTGTTGCACCATCAAGAGATTTGAGAATCCAATGAAATCTTTTAAACATGCAGCATTTAGACTTGAGAAGAATGGGTACTTTAGATTTGGAATTTTCATGAGGTAAGCTATCATTCCAGATTTCCAGACTTTCATGATGGGGTTATCTAGAGAGATTGAATTTTCTATCTAACGCCACCAACTCTAAATCTATCAGGGAAGAAAATCGTAGTACTCTATGACTCCCAAATATCATAAGAATAATTGTGGTAGTAGTCGATGTAGGCTACATACCAGTTGTTAAACCATTTTTCTTGGATATAGAAACTTATGTTTCTCGGATATCATAAGAACACCTTAAGTAATTCATTTGTAACTCTAAAAGGTTGAATCTCTATACTATTAGATATGCAGACGACAACAAACCAAAGTGTAATTTACTTTTTGTATGAAATTCTAAAATATCCATAAGGATCTACCAAAGAAGAAACCCATTCTAGCAGTAATGACATTTTATTTTGGATTTTCTCCTTTTTTTGATAAGATTTCTGCTATGATGATCACAATTGGTGAGTTCATGAGTTAAATTATCTGCCAGAGAATTCTTCGACCCTTGTATATGGTCAATAGAGAAAGAAAACTAGTTAAGGCATAATTACTAACATAAGAGTCGCCCTTGTGGTTGAATATTTGATAAATGCTTTTCACAAAACTAAGTATTCTTTTGTAATCAGTTTAAGTAGAAAAGGTTTTGGCGGCAAAAAGATTAAGATTTTTCAATTCCTCTTATAACTACAAGGATTTTTTTTATTTTTTTTTTTTTTGCATCGTAGGATAGTTGTATTCCACTTTACTAAAACTTCCACTACAATATTTGGAAAGTTTTAATTTTCTCCTCTTTTGATTTTCAATACTGCACTCTAGTATTCATTGTTGGCATCTGTCTTTAGAATTAAATTAACTCCTTCATGAGGTAAATTAAAAGTAGGAAGATTGTTGCATATCTTTTTGAAGTTTTAAGCAATCTTTGACTCACTATGGATCTATACCCAACTTACTTCTTTCTCGAGTTTCTACCATAATAGTTTTCTCAATTTACTAGATCTTTAATAAAACCTGAAGCATAAGTAACATATCTAAGAAACCTTTCTAATTGCTTTCTATCTTCAATCTTCTCAGGAAAACTTCCTCTTTTTTTTTTTTCCCTAAAATATGCTTTTGTAGTATGATTTGTCCAACTTTTATCTTTAGATCTAAAAACTCGGTTTCTTATTCAGCATAAGTGCACTTGTTCTCACCAAGGATAAGACCATGATTAATACAGCTTTGAGTGATAACCAGAACATCATCTTTGTGTTGTTCTATGGTCTTGGAAAAGATAAGAATATGACCAATGTAAACTAGACAACAGTGATTAAGATTTTTGAAGATGTTATCTTTTTTTTTGGAATATTTGAAGTGCATTTTTTAAACCAAATAACATTACTATCTACTCATAATGTCCTTGAGGGGTACTAAAAGCAGTCAAATGAGTGTTTTCTTCATCCATTTTATCTGCCAATATCTTTTTTACAATACATTGTTGAAAACTAACAGGCTCCTAGAATTCTATTGTAAAAAACTATTTTGTTAGGAATATAATAACCATCAAAGACAATATTATCATTAAACTTTTTATAATTGATTGCCATCCTTGCTTTTCTTTGAGGATGATTTCTCACCATGAACGGGACTAGTGTGAGAATCTTTACCATTCCTCATTAAGTATTTGTCTGGAAGTTCTTTGATTTTCTTATCAAATTCTTGGATACCCTGGTGTGTGTACACCATCTGTTTCACTTGGATAATATTGTTGGGATTTAACAAAGTAATTTTTGTAAATGTCTAATCCTAGCTCCAAAATTTCATAGGATTATCATAATAGATTTCTTTGCATAATTGCTCTTATTGTTCAACAATATGCTTTCTACTAGATAACTCTACTAGTGCGATTGTTAGTACTACCTCACGTTGTGCGGGGATTAGCTTTTGACCACACTGGTTATGTATAAACTTAATCTTTTGATAAGTGTACACTTTATTTAACTTATCGATAGGGACTGAGTGACCATTTATAGTAAATATGATGTGGTTTATGGTTTGTATGCATGGAGAATATAACCTTTGAAAATTATTTTTAATAATCATATCATGGATAACCCTCCTATGACTTCATTGTTGCACATTATGCTATTATCTTATATTGTCACTTGTAAAGGCTTCTTTACTTTTTTTCACATAAATTCTGGAAATAGAGATGTTCTTCCAAAATAGACAGAACAACCACTATTGATATAAACACACAATTCTTGTCTAATATATTCCTCTAAACATACAATTATTGGGTATAAATACGATTAGGATTAGTATTGGTAACTTCATATAATATTTCTATTGTTGACTAATTCATTCGCATAGATTAACTTACTAACAGTTTTCTTTTTGTACCCAATGGCTTTTCTATTGAGATTCATACTTTGGCCTACACTGTGTCTTGTAGGTTCAAAATTCATTTTGCTCATTTCACTGGTCATATTAATTGTTTTGTCTTCTTTAAGCTCTTCTTTAACTATCAAAGATCCTTCTTCCTATTCTGATAGTGCACTTATGCTTCTTAATAATTGAAGTTTAATGGTAATTTTTCTTTTCTCATCATTTTTTATTACATTTTTTTATTGCTTTTTGTGGGAGTCATAAAGCTAGATATCAATGACCTATCAATCTGTACCTTATGCCGATTGGACTTTATCATATCCACCTCTTTTCATATCTATCCCAACTAGTTTTATCTAAAGGGATAGGAATTTTTTGATAAATTCATATTTTAAGCTTACGCAATGTCTAGGTCGGCAATTGAATCCTGTTGAGCAGTTATACAAATTGGTCTTGACATCCATGATAATTTTGTTTTTAAATTTAGTATGTCTAATATCACAAAGCAAAGCATAAAGGTTAATATCTTTTTCATAATATTGTAATGGAGTAATTTGAACTTGGCCACTTCTAACATTGACATACTTATGCTTTCGATTGTTGTTCTGTTGAAGGATGTTTCCCAATTAATGAGGTTAACTTCTCATACATCATACTCACAGTCTTTTTATCTCTAAATTCCCTTCCACTATCTCACATACATACTTACTCTTTGATTAAAATAGAAACGTTTTATAGATCTTGTCTTTCTAAATTATACGAATGACCTAATCTTCATAGACATATTCATTCTTATTATCTATAATAAATTCTTCTCCTTGAATTTCGCCATTGTATTATGTTACTACCTTCTTCATAATCACTTTTTTCATATTCATCATCTAGTACAATCTCAATAATTCCCTTGTTATTTTTGTGGACTAGGTCTAGTACTTCTTCCTCATTAAGTTTAAAATAATCTAGAATACCCAATGTTTCAATAAGCTTGTTATTTTTCATATTCTTTCTTTCATTTGCATAATGTTCTATTTCTCCCCATGTCCGACACTTATAATTGTTTTTTCTTGTAGGACAATAAGTGACTTTTCTAAAAAATATTTTTCTTTTAGGGCTTAGTTTGTTACAATACTTTCTTTTATATTCTCTCCCCTTTGCCTTTTTTTATAGCTCTTTTTCTTATAAAATTTTTGTTTTCTTCTCTTCTGAGGTTCATTTCCTAAACCTAACATGCTAGAAATTGTTTGTTCATGTTCTTTTTCTTTTGGAGATCAAGATATTGATCATTTATCATTTTTCCTAAATAAGATATTCTTGTACCTAGGGTATCAATGGCATCCCGTTTTTCCAGCCATGCAATGTATATTTCATTGATTATGAAATTGATCAGATATCATGATAACTTGTCATTAAAAATACCAAGATTGATTTCATTATACCCAATTTTACAATATTATTATTAACTACATTTAGCAATATAATTTTCGAGATATCTCATGTCTCACAACTCTATATTATTAATCCTTCATTGTCATTTTCTAGCTTTTTCTTCAAAGTCAAGCTTAGCTTCAATAAATTCAGTTTCAATTTCCTTACATAATTCTTTGAACATAGCATTTGTTGTTTCCATCATTCTTAATACATTTTTACCTTCCTTATCTGATGATTCATGCAAGTTAGCTACAATGCTAGAAAAATTATACTCAATATAATCAGGAAAATTCAAGCAGCCCATGTGGTATTCAAATTTAGGACATTATTCATTCCTCTTTTTCAATGTTCAAATATTTTTTCTCTATTTCGACCTCCATCAATATGTAAGATGTAATCCCATTTGGCTAATGGGATAAGGCTAATTTCTTCAAAGGATGTGGCTTTTCATGGGATGAACCTAGAGGAATAGTTAGTTGTATGCCCTGCTAGAACATATCTAGATCTCATAAAATGGATATTCTTTCTAGATGATCCACCAAATTCTTTGTGTTTAGGATTAACAATGTTAATTACATTGATTTTGTGATGTTGAGTTCTTCTCCAATCTCCTTAATTTCTCTACCAATTACCATTTTTTTCATATTTTTAGTCCAATTTTCTCCTGATTTCTCATTATAATCTTCTCGTTTAATTAGGTTCTTCTTTTAATATTTTTTTCTTCTAACTAGACATTATTTGTCTCTTCATGTGATCATATAGGACTTGTCGGTTGTCTATTATTGTGCTCCTAACTGTGTTTAATTCTCAGGGATCTTGTACTCTATCAAACATATTTTGTAACTCTTCTGGATTGTACTGCTTATACTCTATCCTCTTCTTCATTTTCTACCTTTTTTGGTAATTTTTTAGTTGATTTTTCTCCTACTTCTTTTTCGATTTTTATATCTTGCAACGGAAATGAATTTTTTTTTTTAGGTTTTGGAAAAGATATTTATGCTAAAATGGAGTACCAATACTTAAATCAAATTTCCCACTATGTCTTATTTCATTGATGAAAGAAAGGTGGATTATAGATAACTGTATTTTTATTTCCTTAACTTCAATCTTCATTTATGTTAATTCTGCCTTTTAATTCTAAAACTATATTAGTAATGTAGCTTAACTGCGATGCTACTAAAGTGGTTCCTTTCGGTGAATGCACAATATGTGAATGATTAGGAGTAGGACAATTAGATTGCTATTCATGCATTAAATTCTGTTAAATAACTTCGGTGGAAAATGTTCAGATCAGGTTCGGGTCATTTTCAATTTCGGTTCGGTTAGCTATTTCAATTGTCAGTTCGAATATTATTTCGGATCGCTCGATTTAGATTATTCAATTTGGATCACTTTCGTTAGGTCTACTTGGCCTTTGCTTGGGTTGGTAGCACTATGATCAATAACGGGGTTAATGGCTTAATGCCATGGTGTGTGCTTCTTACCATAAAACAAGATAGGGACGCCCAAAGCCAATGTCTCCAATACGACTTTCTTTTCTTTTCTTTTCGTTTTTTTTTGGAAGGGGGATAGTGAAAATGGCATGCATGGTCAGTTGAAAAGTACATTTTAACTAATTTTATGAGTGTCCTTTTAAAAAAATTTAAGGATTTTATATATAAAGTTTTGTTAAAAAATTAATTAATGTATTCCTGGGACACCTGTGTACACATCATAATGGTTCATTGTATAACTGATTCACCATAATGCTGATCAAGAATCTTGGGTGGGCTTAAGTGACATGAGCATTGGGAAATTCCTTTATGTAGTGTTTGAAGCTTGAAGCCACAAACTCTCCTGAGATTTTGGACGCCAACCATTCAAATTTTGACAGAATGGATGTCAGTTTATATAAGTCCAATGGAATTTCAATTCGAAATCAATTGATAATGGATAACATGATTCACTAACTTATATACATGTTCAAAGTCTCTTAATTTGTATATATAGGGTAACCCTACTATCATATATTCTAACAGGGTATGTTTACTATCAATAATCTATGCTAAGAAAAATATATTATTTTTTACCCCTTATTCTAGCTCACAGTTCGTATATTTTCCTCAGTATAAGTTGAGAATATTAAATAGGCCCATAAGGTTAGAGTGTTGGGACCTGTTTTTGAGGATCATATTATCAACATCGAAGCTCTCCAATGCTTGAATTATTCGCATCCAAAAATTTAATTCTCTTTGGAAAATCTACGACTGGGAATGGAGACGTCTTCGTTTTTTTCCCCCTTTTTTGACAATGGTGAATGGCAATAAAATAATATTAGGTATCTGTACTCACAAGAGTATAACTGACTATATCATTCAGAAAGATCGCCTGAAGGAAAGGAGAAAAACATAAATTAAGCGAGAATTAGCTTGTAATAGAATGACCAAATTTTAACAATCAATCTGATGCCACATTCGCCTCCTGAAAGATGTGGCTGATGACAACTTGAGTACCTTGGGTCAACCAAGTGTGAAAGTCTTTTGTGATATTGAATATTTGCCAAAGGGTCTCGATGTTTCCTTTTAGTGCCTAAATCACAATTTGGTTATTGCCTTGATGATGAGTTTACCGAAGCTTGCTCGAAATTTTGAAGAGATTCAACCTCTAAGAGCTCTAACTTCCGTCATTAGGATAGATGTCTGCATGTAGCATATGGTCCTCCAGCTTTAATTAGCTTGCCCTTCCAGTTACGAAGAATAAAATCACTTGTTGTTGAAGAGTTGGCAAGTGATCCATTGAAATTGACTTCAACAAATCCCCAAGGGGTCCCACCTTCAAAGTGTAAGAAGTGGGAATGAAAGAAGAAGATCCCCTAGAATGTGATCATCAATCGACATATGAATTCGAATTCTCCATTCGACACTTGCTTTTTTTGCTCAAATTAAGTACACGACCGGATTGAAGATCTCGTTACTAAAAATTGTGGCATTTCTAAATTTCAGATGCTCCAAATGAGAAAGGAGAAATTTTGCAGCATTTTTGGCTTACATGAATATTTTATCCTATTAAGACATTGACAGATACCCTGAATTTCCGTTGGAGAAACACCAGTCGTGAGTCACTAATATTTTCCTGCTAGTTTCCAAACTTTTTTAGTCATATGACAATCCTTAAAATGATGATCTGCTAACTCACTGTCGTCAAGATAGAGTAGGTATGTTGGATGAATGTCTAGACCCGCTTTTTATAAAATTACCTCTCATAGAAAGTGATTTATGGCACAATTGGCAGAGGGCATGTCTCAGTTGGGTCCGGCCTTTATATGCATGCTTCCCCTTAACTCGCAACGTCCCTGTCTAATCATCCCAATACTAAACCCTGATAGGGGACCTACTTATCATCCCAAAAAAGAAAAAGCCTTGTTGGCCTAGCGGCAAAGATCTATTGGACATTAGCCTTATGATTTTAACTCCCATATTAAATTAGCATCGCTACAAATTATTAAAGAGGTGATGCTAGAGTGTGTTTGTTGGATTTTGCCCCCCAATGCAACACCTCCCTCTGTAAAATAAATTAATAAAACCAAAAAAAATGAAAAAAGGGGGGTGGAACTAACCAAAGTACGCCAAATAAAATGATACCATTTTATCCCATCCAAATATAGTACATTAATTGCCATAACGGAACTTCCATCATAAAAATAAATGATTAAGAAGGGCTCTACAACTATTCAATCGATGTATTCCCTCATTAAATAATGTAGGATTCAGATCCCACTAATTAAGATCACTTCTACGGGATAGTCCTTTAAATCCCCCCTCTCCTCAAAATCAACATCCAACCCTCAGAAGTGGGCAAAACCATCAGAAATACATGGATATTGTAGAAAAACATTGGGGGCGGGGGGAGTTCATAAGGAGATTAGTCTAATTTGAATAAATTAAGGGCACTTGGGGCCACCTTCCCTGGTCTTCCAATTGTTGTAACAAGGACAAGATTGCTTGTTGCCATAAGTGCCAGGGGGTACACATAGGCATTTGGAGCAGCACTTCATGCAGAAGAACATGCATGGCTTCCTGTGCGATGTTGCTGAGCATCTGTAGTTGCACCTTGGCCCACAGTCTGTGACATCCCCAGTTGTTTTCCAGCTCACATTTGTTAGAGTGGGTACCCCATCATGCATCAAGCTTTAATAATTGTGACTTCAATATGTTGTCTTGCAACAAATAGTTTAGAAACTAGTTGTCTAGATGTACTTGTTTCAGATCAGTCATCAAAATCAATGTCTCGACAATATACAGTGGCTTAAAGTAGACATGTTCAATTCAATTGTACTAATTATAAGACTTGCACATATATTTCTCTTAGGCTCTTGATAAGTGACTGTGCAACAATTGTTGGAATAATTGTAGATGAAAGTCATAATCATCTATATAATCTATATATAAAATTGGGTGTCATAGCATTATTCATTGGTTAAAATATTAACCATTATTTTAATTTTTTTTGAATGAATATAATTTATTTTTATTTATTATGCAATATGCAAGGTCTTTCATCTCCTCCATAATCAATTACTTAGAAATGTCATTAATAAACACCTACTTGAAAAAATAGCACATGGATAAACTAAAAAAAACAATAAATTTTTTTTTTAACTCTGAAAATTAACATATTAGTTTACTCAACCCTTGTATCACATGGGAATAGTTCTAGTATATCATAAAGTCATGTATATTGAAATGTTAAAAGGGGCAGAGAAGATTAAAATACCTGTAACATGGAGCGCATTATATCCCTGATTTATTAAATTAATAATGCTCGTCAGCATGCAAAGTTAAACACACATTAATTATATAAAAAATTGTAAATAATATAGAAGCATATGATCCAAATTTCTTCAAGCAAGTGATTACTACCTGAGCAATGCCAGAAAAGTTGATCAAAAGGAGCAAAAAAACCACTAGAGTAGTGATGTAACTAGAGTGACCACCCATTCCTTCCCTCTAAAATTGAACAGATTAAAGTAGTGTTTGAGTACGAGCAATGCAAAATGAGAAGATGATAACAATATATATATATATATATAAATAGAAGGGGCAGGGGAAGATCG
>NCQV01129705.1:0-14144 GCA_002740545.1 Lophocereus schottii | reverse complement strand
TATATATATATATATTTGTTTGTCAAAAACAGAAAACTAAAACAATCCAATCCGGCAACATTATGCAATTTGTACTCATTCATGCCACAATTCATTTCAACTATGCCTTCTCACACCCGCTCATTCACTCTATTAATGCATGAACAATTTAAATTGATATAGCAACATCAAGAATCTATATAGAGTAGACATGTGATCTTTTCTTGTGTTGTCTCATTTCCTCCAACCCCACTTTGCCTTTGATTCAAGGCAAATAAAGGCAAAATCCCAAAATGGACATTCTTAGCAAATTTAGTTCATCCAAAACCCAAAGTGGATTCTATTTGCATAGATCATGATGGTAATTACTCAAAAATTGTATGATCAAGGCTCTGGATAATGGAAAGTACCTCCTAATTTCTTGCTCGCGTCTTCTTGCATCAATCTCTTTGCTGGGAGGATATTTAGGTAAGGTTGAAGGATCACAAGGAAGTGGTGCTGTAGTAAAGAACTGCATATTGAAACAGCAAATGAAAATCGTAAACCAAAATGAGCAAAATGAAATGATTCCAAATTGAAACCTTTCTAAAGAAAGATGCAACAGAATGGATCTACTACATTAAACCATAATCCACTGTGCCATACAATAGTACAATAAAGAAACAAAGAACATAAGAACAAAAACCCAACCAATTGTTTGTACGAAAGGACAGCTCACGGATCCCACAATGATCCAACTTTCAAATTTCCAATTCATAGTCTGTGATTACCAAAAACATAGGGAAGCCAAAGACTGAAAATGAACCAGCCCTTTGTACCATTTGGCATGTCCCAACTCATGAATGCAATTTGACAAAATCAGACAATTATAAATGTGTGACAATACGTAGATAAATTCTCTAACAATGCCTGGCAACTGGCTTATATTTGAAAACTGAAGCTTGCATAGTGCCTATGCAATGCATGGACATATCCTAGTGTCATCCTTATTTTTGGTTTGAGATGGCACAACATAGAGTATGACAAACTGCTCCTTGTCAATAGTGTTTAATAGGCTTTGACGATTTTTCTCCCCACTTAATTATAAGGTCATCCACAGCACTATACAATATTCATTTCACTACTCAATTAAACCAGTCATAAAAACTAAAATATGCAGTAAGCTCAGAAAAATAGAAAAAATGTACTTTAATATAGTTTTGTAAAGGTCATATTGATTTTTTATTTCCAAATTAATTGAATTGCCAAATCAGAATCAGTTCAAAAATATATTACTATTCCAATTTCCAAGGGAGTAGGAATGCTCGCATGGGTAATTATGCCTACATCTGAATCTCCCCAAACCACGCTAAAGCAGGGCCCACACTAGGGGGTGGTGGTTGTGGTAGTGTTGTTGGTGGATTGACATTATATCCTCATCAAATCGCCTTCTTTAATATATATCTCCAAAAATGCCCCTAGCATGAAAATAGGGAAGATAGCTTGTAATCCAAGGGCCAAGATTAATCAACCCACGCTGACCCAACCCCCACCCAATCTGCTGCCACTAACAGCAAACTGGTAACTGACAAAAAAGGCCTGCTCATGGCTAGCCACCAGCCCATCACTCTCCCAACCACTGCTCAGCAGGATGGGTGGTGGGTAGAGACCTAGGATTGGGGTTCGCCAGATACGAGTTCGCTGCTAGGCAAGGACGTGTGATTGGGTGAAGGTGGCTGCTTCTGGTAGATTTTTTTTTTTTTTAAAAAGCCGCTTGATTTTTTGTTTTTCGGCTCATCCTTCCCATCTTTTCTTTACTCCCATTTTTAAAAAAGGTCTTTCAAGTTTCAATTTCATTAAGTGGTCTTCGGCAGCCTCGCCATTATGCCCAAAATTCATAGTCGACAGAGTTGACAAAATAGTAATCTATGTAATTCATTGTTAATGAAGCTTCATGGTAGTAATTTATGCAATGATTCTTCTTAAAATGAAAGGAAGCAGGGCAAGCAAAAGAAGGGCAGCCCAAATGAATGTGAGGGGAAAGAAAATGTATTCATTCTTTAAGGCTCATTCCTGCCTTTTTGCCACGTTAATCTCAGCAGAACACTGGAGCACCTGCTCTCCTTCTCCTTTTGCCCCAAGGTGGGAAAGGGGATTTTGGTATTGGGAGTGAAGGTTGAGGATGTGTTCAAATTTAAAGGGAAGAAAGAGCCCAATGGGAAGTACTTGTACAAGTATGGAGCCCCTCATTCCAGGGACCTCGGAGACATTACATGAAGGCCTCAATGAGCGATGTTCAAATTACATGTTAGCTCAAAAAACAATGGAAAACTTAACACGGACGTGAATGTATGAAGAACAAAAAAATAAGAACCAACAAAAGATACCCAACTGTCAAGTTAACGTTACTAACACTCAACGGAGTGCCCAATTGTGGAGATGCTTGAAAATTAAGAAGGTACCTGCTGCTTATATATGAATTGCCAAATATGCACGTAGGAAGCATGGTGGGGACACAGAACTTTTGACATACAATCAAAACCCAGAATCTGTATTTAGCCCTTTTCTCTTCAGTTGAGGGTTTTAATACCATCTTCAGTAGAGGGTTTCCACACCGTGTGTCAGTGCATTTATTATTGATGATATAATCCCAGATGATGGTTGTCCACTTCTAGGAAAGTGCAGAGAGTCGATCTGCGGAAACATTTCCAACTAGGTATATGGCTATAGAAAATGCCTCACGAAAAGGTCCTACGGGCCTTTTTTGTGTCATAGTACACAAAAAAAGGGTACTAATGTAGGCCTACCAGGTCAAAGCTCTATAATTCAAGGGTAATGATGCCACATTTGAATTGCACGCCTCCTCCACCACCACCCCTCCCCCAATCCCAGACAGGGTGGAAATAATGCCTGCTTGGAAGATCTATAAAGTATTGGATTGGACTGAGATAGTCCTAGTTGTTGAATGTTGATACTAGAGTAAACTCCAAGTTGGAATTGCAGATGGACACCATTCACCCTTGACTATCGCCAGACAACTACGGAAGCCAACGCTGACCTTGGTGGAGGCCACTCTACCCTCTCCATCCCCTTAGCGACCACCATTGAAACTCCCCTAGTCCCCTACTCCCACATATTCTCTCTCAACCCCAAGCCCTAAACATGCCTCCCTACCATCCTCTGCTCCTCAGCATCCTCTAAATCTACCATGGGGTCCCCTATACACTTTGCCCCCAATAATTATCATCCGGGACCCCCACAGTCCCCATTTTGTCCCAATCTTTTTCACTCTCACTCTACCCCTCTCAATCTCCTACAAACCCTAGCAACAACTGCCACACCCTTCCCCAATCCAAAATCATTGCGCAAAACTACCAAGGGTTCATATGCTGTCAACAAACACAGATTTATCTCTTCCAACCAAACCAAATGCTACTCCCAGTCCCAGTCCCACCTCACTCATCAGCCACAACAATCATCACACTCACCAGTGGGAGTGTGGCCTCCATCCAGCCCATGGGAAGTGACAATGGGGACTGGCAAGAGGAGAGAGGGAAAAAAAAAAAAAGGTGGGGGCCAGAAGCAAATTAGTCGCAAGGGATTTTTCTAGTTTTAAAGGCCCTTCATTTGATGACCCCAATACGACACCAGTCGTATCGGTCTGGATTAGCCATTCAAAGCAGTCAGAGGAGGGGAACGTTAAACATGTACGCAACCTTGACCCTACAATTCAATTACGGAGAATTATTTCCGTTGGACCCAAAATTTGGCCAGCAACAATTACATATTAGTACACAACAAAAAAATAGGTCATAGTGACAAGATAATGCTTTAATCCACACCTACCATAATCCAAAGCTCAAAAACTAGCCTATTTGATACATAATGCTTTAATCCACACCCTACCATAATCCACAACTGGAACACTGGCCTATAGCAATTCAAATATTCAGCAACAGGACGCCATTACTTGGAAAATCTTCTCAAATATGGGGCAAAGTTGCTAAGACTCCACATAGGACAAAGAACTAGTGTTGCGGAACTTGTCATGGACTTCTATACATATTTGAATGACTCGATGGCATTTGACAGCACAAAGGAACCCCATTAGCAAAAGGGAAGATAGTGGGTGATGCAGAAGAGCAAAAGCATAAAGAAACTCACAGAACACGAATGCAATCAATTTTAATTTCCAGTTTCACGATCAGAAGCACTAATAATGCCAGATTTCATTTTATTTTTTTTATTTCCAAACTTCTTCACAGAAAACAAGGTGCTAGATCCAGAATTGCTTTACATACCTCGCTCTTAAGAGCAGAAGCAGCAGTTCTACGAGAGGCGGGATCAATCGAAAGTAAAGTCTCGATAAGATCTAAGGCAGGAGCAGAAATATCTTGAAATCTCTCAGCAACACGTCTTGGGTAACGCTTTTGAGGTTTAAATGTCGTCGAATGGGGTAACTTTGCATTTTGCCAGTAGTCTTCAGGTGGTGAGCCACAAAGTCTGAAAATCTTATGTAATTGCTCAACCTGCAGAGAGATAAAAGAAACTTCAGAAGCAATACACTTATTGAAAAGTAGTTTCAATCCTTCAAAGAACACATGATTGCAGTATAGCGTCCATTTGCAATGATCAATGCACTCAGCGAAGGAATCATTGTGAGTCAAAAACATAAGATTAGTCGCAACAAGCCAACTACTCAATCATCTCACATCACTATCTACTTCAATGTGAGTTTTGGTACGAAAGCGTACAATTCGGTATAAAACAGAAAGAAACATACAAAGTGAACATTATTAGAGCATGACAAAAGCACAGCAAAGTGTATCCATCGGATGCACTCCTATAAGAAGGGATTTCAGATAGTGTATCTGCAGAAGTGGCCTCAGTCCATCTAAAAGAAAGAACCAGGTATTAACCTGCAGGTGAAGGACTAAAGGCGTACAGGGTGGCCATTACCCCTATCAACGTGCCATGTCAAATTCCTGTCCCAATATTCTGGTGCTCCTCCCCCCCCCTTCTCTTCTCCTAACCTTCTCGTTACCAATGGAACTTAAATGATAAAAGAAACAGATATGACCCACAAATGCACAGTACATGCTGCAGGTCGGAGGTCCAAGGAACTAGGACACCAATTTTCATTACACTTGCTATTTGGAAAAAATGAACCATTTAAAAACAAATTGAATTGGCACCCAACTACACATATCACCCAGGGTTTAAGCGGCCCATCGCAATATCAAGAGGCAATTGACCAACCAGATGGCCAATCAGTTACTCAATTAAGACAGCAGAACAGTCAACCTAGAAAATTAACAACATAATAGACAATCACCAAGAAAATGTCAGAGTTTCTACACACAATGCAATGCAGGGACTATTTGCTCAGAGTTCAAACTTCAAGCACAAGAATCATAGATATCATCAAGCAGACCATATGCATAACAGCCAAAAAACAATGAGGCATTATTCACTAAAAGTTGCTACCTCTGTCCTTCCAGGCATGATTGGCTTGCCAGCATATAGTTCTCCAAGAATGCAACCAGCACTCCATAAATCCACAGAAACCCCATAATGAGTAGCTCCAAGCAAAAGTTCAGGTGGTCGATACCAAAGAGTAACCACCCGACTTGTCAGAGGTACACTGTTGTGAGGATCGAAAAAAGTTGCCAACCCAAAGTCCGCTATCTTCAGAATGCCACAATCATCAATCAGGAGATTTGAGCCCTTTATATCACGATGCAGAATTCCATGACTATGGCAATGTTCAAGGCCACTAAGAAGCTGCTGCATATAACATTTTACCTGACCCAAAAAAAAATGCACGGGACAAAAGAATTAATAAACAGACAGGTGGCAGGGCAAAATAGACATGACAAACAAGCAAAAAAGTAAATGTAGTGCACCTGTTGTTCAGTGAAGTTTACACCTGGAAGAGATGCAAGACCTGTAAGATCATGTTCCATGTACTCAAAAATGAGGTATAAGCTGCTGGATACAGTAGATGCAATTAGGCCTTCCAGCTTAATTACATTTGGGTGATCAAGCCTACGTAGTATAAGGATTTCCCTTGCCATGAACCTGACACTCTCAGGATCCACATTATCAAAGCGAACTCTTTTCAAAGCAACAGTCTTTCCGTGAACAAGATCCCGAGCCTTGTAGACACTACTATAAGTTCCTTCACCAATCTAAGAAGATGAGAAGGTGAGTAAATTGGTGAAGTAAAATTGCATTTAAATAACAAACTCACAAGGTACAGCCATATTTAGGTGACTAATGCATGCGCGCACTGTCAATACATATACATATTTGTAGCAATCTCACAGAAACAACACAGAGAGACCATGCACCTATGCGCACACTCTCAATACATATACATATTTGTAGCAATCTCACAGTTGGTTAACACAAAGAGACCATGCACCCTATGTAATTTTTTTTTTTTGACTAAATCAAAGAGTATAATTTAATGATTCATGTATCCTTTTCGTATCGACTCTCTGTCTCCAAGGATTAGGTTGTATACGGTTAGATCTCCCTTGACAGTACTCAGGCGGCATCCATAGCACTCTTTCCTTCCCCCTCCACCCTCCCCCCCAGGGGGGGTGCGTGTTGTAAATATGCACACTAAGTGGCAAAAAATAGATTATTTCCTTTGTTTACTAGGATCACCACGTCAAGAATAACTAAAAGGATGAGACTTATCAATAACAAGTTGATTGCTCAATCGAACGATCATAGAAAGTATAATGGTAGGGGGAAAGTAGTGAAATGGCAAGCAATAGAACCGATACAATTCCTCAAATCTCATAAATAATATAGTGTGTCGTGTATAGTTGAATGTAGAAAGCGAGCTCTCTCATCAATAAATTCATCCCTTTCATTTTCTTGCTCCTTTTATTTGGGGTGGGTAAATTTAACACATGCATATAGGCTAGATATAATCGAACCCTTGTCTTCGTTGTGGAAACCAGTCATCCTGCCACTACCCACAGGGGGACCATTCTCTGGATCTCATTTTCATCGTCCAAATAATAAATCACTTTTTCTAAATTAGCCCCATCATGGAGCCCATCGATAAATGCACACATCTATATCAAATTAGTCACAGTCTACTCTAGACAAAACCTTCCACCCTTGCATATGTGATGTAGGACACTATAAGAGAAATTCCTACAAAGGGAAATAATTGATGTAAGACGCTCTAAAAATAATTTTCACACCAAGAAAATTCATATATGAACTTTCACTTAAATTCAATATTAATTCTTATTCACAATCTGCCTTCTTCAGTTACATAAAAGGGTTTATATAATCAAGAGGCTAACTAATATTAAGAAACCTAAATCATAAGATATAAACTAGAAAGGACAAAAATATATAACTTAATATTATCCTAATAGATTAGGAAACTAAATCTTGACAAAATATGACTAAATATCCTCATTTTGGCTATCTTAAAATATGCTTAAAAATAAGCTACGAAAATAATAAAAAAATACAAAAGATCTCCAATATGAAAATATTCTAATTTTTTATATCTTTTTACCCATTCTTTATCCTCGTACTGCATCATTCTCCCCTGGTTGGAAAAAACTCGGCCTTTAGTGTTGAAAGGAGCACAGATTGCGAATGAGAAAAAGAGAACTGATTCAACTTCATTGAAGATGTTATAAATTGCACACTTCAAAATCTTCGTACGGGCTAATAACCAAGGGAACATTGGATGAACTTCAGTTTTCTGAAAAAATCTTTTAGGTATTAAAAATCCAACATCATTTTTAACAATTCTTGGGATGATACAAATATCTTTTGGCAACTCTTCTTTGTTATTTGGATTATTTGAAAGGTTGCCTTCATCAATAATGTTAGAGTGCTCATTCACTTTAACTTGATCCTGTGTAATATCTTCAACTGAAGAATTAATGCAATCAGCTATGCCATCCGTTGCTTGGTTCATCTGATCAAAAGAGTTGCCCTTAACATCAATTGCCATGTTCAGATCTATTCCTGGGACATGCTCTCTTGTAGGCTCATCAAGAAAAGTTTCCTTTTTGATTTCCTCAATGGCTGCTCCCCTTTCATGTGTTTCTAGGCATGTTAGATTTGTCTCTTCCAAATAAGAAATTGATCGTTTCCTAGACTACCTTTGGCAAGAAACCTTATAGTCTTCTACAAAGTGCTGCCAAGGTATTATCGGAGTTCTTAGCCGTTCACAATCCAATTTGTAGCTAGGAATATACGGCCTACAACCACATATGAACGCACTAGCACAACAAAGATCCAACTCACCGCAATCTTCATCGATTCGACGCCCTTGAAACTTGCAAAAGGCGTTCGCAGCATCTCTTGGGGAATGAAAATTCACTCGAGCGTAAAAGTCACCCATTGTATGAAATCTGGCTATGCTTTCTACATTCCCATAAGAAGAGAAAACTTAATACAAGGCATTCATTGTAACAGCCTAAGGCTTGTTATGAATGATCACGAAAAGCGCACGATGGTGTTTATCACACCAAGTCATGGTCGCTATAGGCTTATCTGAACAACATCAAACAAATACTCTAGAAAATGAACCTATATCACAATTTTCTTTTTTTCCCCCCTTTTTTGGCTGTCTTGCAAAATATGAGAGTAGGGATCAAAAAGAAGAATTGGCAACGGATTAAATCGAAAGGCTCTGATACCAAATTGATGTAGGACGCTCTGAGAGCAATTCCTGCAAAGAGGAATAATTGATGTAGGACGCTCTAAGAACAATTCCTACGCCGAGAAAATTCACACATGAACTTTCACTTAAATTCAATATTAGCTCTTATTCATAATCGGCCTTCTTCAATTACATAAAAGGGTTTATATAATCAAGAGGCTAACTAGTATTAGGAAGCCTAAATGATAAGATATAAACTAAACAGGATAAAAATATATAATCTAATATTATCCTAATAGATTAGGAAACTAAATCTTGACAAAATATACCTAAACATCCTCATTTTAGCTATCTTAAAATATGCTTAAAAAAAAGCTATGAAAATAATAAAAAAATACAAAAGATCTCCAATATCAAAAGATTCTAATTTTCTACATCTTTTTACCCATTCTTTATTCTCGTACTGCGTCAGCATGTGTATGCAGAAGCATAATCGATCACAAGTATATAACAGAGAATAGGGCAAAAATATAATGTGGAAAACCTCTATCAGACAATGGAAGAAACCACAATTGGAGGAATCCACCAACATTAAACATGATAAGACAAACAATGTCTCTGGGATGCTGAAAGTCTCAGTCCCTGCTAGCAAGCAAGTGTTCGGGGTATCCTCCTATCACTAAGCTTTTTCATTCAAACATAGTACTCTCTCATACCACGCCCACTCTCTGCTTTGGTAATCCAACTTTATGCATAGGAAAGTTGGACAACCATTCTTCTTTCTTCCATTCCTTAAACCACACTAAGGCTTAGTGGTGCCCAAGAGACACACATATTCTACCTTCGCATCACCCCTATTTATAGACGCTGCACAATTGCTTCCATATTCTGCTACCACAAGGATTAGAGAACTTCTAACGATTAAACATACAATAAAATTCTAATTACCACAAACATTTATTGATCATAGTACATACCTTCCTCCATACAATATCCCACCAAATCTCCTAGCAAATATTGTGGTAAGTACTTCAACTACCAAATCTTCAATATTAATTTGATGGCAATATCTCAATCCTTTCTATGGTCTAATAAGCTTGAATTAGCTACTAATGCTAAAAAGTACTTAAGTTTTCAAAAAAGAATCCGTACTTGCTATAGACGGATCTACATGGCATACATGCACCAAATACTACGTATTTAAACTAACCCTTACATTGCCAAGGCATAGCATTAGCAATAACATACGACTAGTTTGCGCATTCTTTTTGATGAAATTTCTTCAAAGAGGAAAGAGTTCCACAACTATTCTGCAAAAGGCCAAGGAGTAAAGAAAATTGAAATCAATCTCACCTAATAATTGAAATGATTGCAGTCATAAAGTTTTTTCAGAGAACACACATATGAGAAAGACAAAAATAAGAGAAAGCAGAATGCATGAAGCACGAGGCACCAGCTACATGACAATTGTCAGTGCATTCTATGGGTTTAAGTCAATGTAACTTCTTTTCTCATTTATGCCCCCTTTTTGAACAAAAGAAAATGGGAATCTGGGCCAATTTTTTAAGTTTGGTTTAGGTTACAGCAAAATATCCCACTAAAATGTCCTGTAATTGTGTTCATTACCCCTTGTGCATATAGATGGGTCCATTTAATTAATGCCTATCTGTATATACTTCATGTTTCAACTTTCAGTGTTCATCCCAAACACCACTAGAAACATCAAGAAAGATATTTTAGATTATAGGAGACCAAATGAAAAAACACTCCATGAAGAGATCTTTAAGTCCAACAGTAAAATAAAAATACACATTCAGCCAGTTAGAAAAGAGTGAATAATAAGTAATGTACACAATCCCAAAGGATCAATGGAGCAGAATGAGAATACTTACTCTATCCAATTTCTCAAAAGTGTCCGCACGCCGTGGAATCCAACCAGTGACAGCTTCTCCTGCAGCTGAAGCAAGCCAAGAAGGCCAACCTGCTGCAACCAGCTCCCGTTCTCTGGCTTTTGGCATTGAACTGATGCGCGGAAAATTAGCCAACGCATCCTCAGGGTTCACTTTACTCTTCTCAGAGTGTTCTTCATGTAATCGAATTGGACCACTTGTTTTCCTTTCAATCAATGAAGTTCTACTATTACTTCTATTCATCATTTGGGGTGCACCTTCTTTGCTCGAAGATGTCCTAGACAGTCTTTTACTGGGCACTCTTTTTGGGCTCCCAACTCCATCTTCAATTGTAGAAGGCCTACTACTTGCACACCCCATGATGCAACAATAGCCAAACTACGATCAAACCCTTAATTCATACATATATCGACACCCAGCAAAGAAAAACCCCTAACAATCCAGTACCCAACTTCCATCAACCATCAAACACCCAAATACCACCAACCAATCCGAAACCCCTCGAAACTTTGCACAGAATCCCTTAGCAATAAAACAAACAAATAGCCAACAAGAACTAAACCAATGCAACGAGAACCGATATAAAACTGAGGGATCCACAAAAACTAAGAAAACCCAAAACCCAAATTTCCCAGAAATCGGAAAAAGGGACGAAATGTGTACCATGAACGAGTCAAATTGAGGATTCAACGCGTTGAGAAAAAAGACCCGGGTAAGTAAAGGATTTAGGGTTTATTATTGCCGAAAGAAAAGGAATTTGGCCTTATATCATTGTGCTTACTTTGAATAATTGAATTGCGTTCAAAGATAAGCGAATTTTGTCTATCTTAAAGTGCATAACACGGCTTGAAGGTTGCTTTTGCGTCTGGGTAGCAAGAAGGCAATGAAAGATTGAAGAGATAGAGAGGTGAAGAAGGGAGGAGGCCCCAGCAACACGTACACACTCTTTCTCTCTCCTCTTCCCCTCTCTCTCTCGTTCTCTCTCTCAGAGTTTTCCCGACAAACAGTCCAAAAACCACCAGGGATTCCACTTTCTTGTTCGTCTGTCCAACTGGAACCGTTATTGGTTGCTTAATGTTTGGTCAAATTTTCAAGATGAACAAACAAACATACCCTGCCTTCTTTGTCAACCTTCTCCAACTTGTATATTGCATTTACAGCATCGCATTCAAGGTCGTTGCAGTGTTTAAATTTGACGCGTTGATTTTCAAGCACCTCTGCTGTGATGGTGAACGCTGCCCGAGCAAAATCGGTAAATATCCCAGAGTGGTGACGCTTCCCGTAAAATTGGATACTTAGGTCCTGTTCTTTTGAGTAAAAAATAAAAGGTATGGGATAGATAAGCATGATAGAGAGAAAAAAAAGTAAATAAATATGGTATTTTTTAAAATGTAAAGAGTGAGAGTGTGTGGGTGAAAGTTGAATGTACTTAAATAAAGTTGAAGTATTGGTTATTAATATTTTTGTGTTTTCTAATATAATAATTTTGCTCAGATGGTTCGACCACGTAAAGAGGAGAAGTGTGGCCGCCCCAATGCAGAGGTGCGAGATGATCGTCCCCCCTGATGGAAAGAGAGGGAGGGGTAGACCGAAGAAGAGCCTAGAGAAAGTAGTTAGAGAGGACATGAGAGTTGTCGGTCTGACGGAGGACATGACTCAGAATAGGAGATCATGGCGGGATAGGATTAAGGTTTCTGATTGTAGGGGACCGGCTGCGTAGGTGCTAGTAGCTTCGGTGGGGTGGGGCGGGTAGGGTTTTGGTGTGCTTGCCTGCAGGTCGTACTTTTTTTGGGATGTGACGCCATCTAGCGCCCCTTATTAGTTGAGGTATGTCTCTACTCCTTGTTTATTTTGCTCCCCCCTCTTTCTCCTTCTTGGTTTTTAGTTTGCAATCGTTTTCTCTTTAAACCTTTTTCAAAACTGTTTTGTGGGTCTTAAGGAATCAACCTCTCTATGGGTAGGAATACCGGTAGGGGTAAGGTTGCCTACAGTTGGATCTTCCCAAACTCTGCGAAAGCGGGACTCACACTAGGAGTTGTTGTTGTATAATATAATAATTTTATTGTGATAGTAATTAATGATGATGAATTTTTTTTATTTTTGTTTATTCTTTTTTGTTCTTTTTTATTTTTTTCATTTTGCTTATTTTTTATTTTTGCTTATTTTTTATTTTTGTGTTTTTCATTTTTTTTATTTTTTATTTTTTATTTTTTATTTTTCTTAAATTTTTTAATTTTTTAATTTTAATTTTTATTTTTATTTTAAATTTTTAAATTTCTATAATTTTTTATTTTTTATTTTTATTTTTCTTAAATTTTTAAAATTTTTTTGTTTTAATTTTTTAATTTATTTTTTGTTATCTTATTTTTTATTTTTTGTATTTATTTTTTATTTTTATTTTTTTGGAATTTTCTGTAGGTTCTTTTTCTGGAATAACAAATAAAAAATAAAAAATAAAAAACAAATACAAAATAAAAAATAAAAAATTAAAATAAATACAAAAAATTAAAATTTAAAAAATAAAAAATAGAAAATAAAAATAAAATTAAATACGAACAAATGAAAAATTAAAATCAAAAAATTAAAAATAAAAAATAGAAATAAAAATAAAAAATAAAAAATTTAAACAATTATAAAATAAAAATAAAAATAAAAATACAAAATACAAAAATACAAAATACAAAAATACAAAAATACAAAAATAAAAACAAAAAATACAAAAATTAAAACAAAAAATACAAAAATACAAAAATACAAAGATACAAAAATAAAAAATAAACAAAATAACAAAATGAAAAATAACAAAATAAAAAATAAAAAAATTTCAAGTATCATAAAATTTTATAAAAATAATGTCAACTACAATACATCTGCACTTTTTGTTATGAATTACGAACAATGCCAAAAAATTATACATAAGAAAAAACATCTGCAACTTTTGTCATAGATTACGATGTACAAAAAATTATTCTGTCACATACACAGCAACAACCATATACGCTTTCTAACCTATAATAAATATCTCGTAACCAACGATAACCAAAAAAAAAACTGTTCCATAAAATCCGAAAAATTAAAACTGCTCATAATTGCTATCAGATTATTCGTACACACAATTACATATATTATAAAAATTTCAGAATATGAGAAATGGTTGTTTTATGTAGGTGTGGGAAGGAGTGGTATTTGTTTTTTAAATGTGGGAAGAAGTGGGAACAGGGGGGAAGGAGTGGGTGAATGTGGGTTGGGTTGATTAAACTAGGAAAAGAACAGAGCGTTAGATTGGCAATTAAGAATTTTACCCGTAATTGATGAATGTTCAGTTCAATTGAAGTCGGCACAAATGAAAAACTGAAAAAGAAAAATAAGGATCTCTAGTAGGTGTTCAGTGGATTAATTAGCAACTTCGTTGGATTTAGGTTGTATCATTACACTTATTTTCTAACCCTCGTTACACATCATTATAAATAAAGAAAATCTGGTTTTACTTTAATACTAAAAATATTTTTTTAAGTTTCTCAATAATTAGAAATATGCACAAGGACACATGTTCCTTATAAAATACAAGCCAATGCACATGTTTGTGACTAAAAGTCAAAACATCACAACACAGTAATCTAAAA
>NCQV01129702.1:15521-31956 GCA_002740545.1 Lophocereus schottii | reverse complement strand
TTTTTAAAACATTTACTTATTTATTTTATTGGTCAGAATGACTTATTATTTCTTTTATATAAACACTTTCCCACCAAAATTAATTATCCATTTAAATCATTTTAAACTGAGCTATCGAACACATAACACCACACTTATAAGTGAAAGAGTGGTGAGAATGATTCTTCACTTAAAGGGTGATCTAGCCACGGACACAAGCGAATGGAGTCTACCTACACCTATAAGCGTGGTAGATGATGCAATCTTCTACGGATATAAGTGTGGGTACTGCACTGTCTACTATATCAAGCGTGGCGAATTTTTTCCCACTGATACCTTATGCACGCTTACCTTAAGCGTGGCGGATAGACCATGTCACAGACATAAGTATAGAAGGAGGCGATTCTAATCGTGTATAGATACAACATCTCTTGTAGTAATTATATCTGACATTTCTAGTATTTCATATTTGTGTTGAAGAAAGAAAGAATATTAGCAACCAAACTATTAACAATATCAACTCTGTATAACAGCAGAAAAATTGATATTTTTCTTTATAACTATTAGATATATTATATGAATAATATTTTTTTAAGATATATTATTACATGAACATAACAGCATTACAGTGACAAAACTCTTCTAACATATTTTTTTAAAGGTTAGAAATTAAAAAAAAAAATTTGGTAGATACTGAAGTAATTTTCACATGTAAAAAAGAAGGAAGAAAAATCCTACTTGTGAACGAGATGTTGTACTCCTACTTCTACACCACACTAAATGCCAAAGTTCATAGTTTTGACTTTTGTTCCTTATCTGTCCATTTCTTCACTCAAATTTCCATCCCTAATTTATGATTCTCGATTTATCTAAACTGAATTAGCATTTGACATGAAAAATATGGTTTATGTATGCAAATTTTCATGAATTTTTAATTAGGAAGCTTTTAATTTCATCCCTAGTTAATCGTAATAATTATCATAGGTTTTTCAATAAATTTTATCTTTTTTTGGAAGGATAATTCATCATGACCCAACTCTCTTGTTCATAATAAAAAAAATTTGTTTTGATTTATGTTTTCATAAAGTTAGTTCTAATACTAGGGATATATTTTCTAATATAGGACAAAAATGAGCTTACTCTAAAATTTATCGGGTTTGAACGGTCCAGTGTGGTTCAACAATAGAACAGATCAACCGGTCCAACCCGATTTTACAAGTCCAACCGATTAAACTATTGACCCATTTAATAAAGCGGGTCAATCGCAAGACCGTTTCTCTCAACATTGCCTTGCGTTAACCCTTAAACTGGAAACATTTCGCCAGCTACGATTCTAAAGCGTGGACAATTTTAAGAGTTAAATAAGCATAGTTCAATATTATCCAAGTTTTAAAACTATCATAGATGGCTTCTTTTGAATCTGAAAAGTGACTAAAATGGCAAGAGATTACGTCTCAAGTTTTCAACTATTGCAAGGAGCGGTAGCAGGATTTACTATTAGAGACTTCACTGGCAGGTTCTTATCAGCAGGGGCTTCTAACCTAGGAGAAATGTCCACTCTTATGACAGAGGCAACGGCTATGAAGAATGGAGTTCATAAGGCCATTCAATCTAGTTACAAACATCTGATTATTGAAGGTGATAACAAGATTCTTACACAAGTAGTTCGAGGTGACATTCATGTTCTATGGCAAATCTCTATTCTAGTCCAAGGTATTAAATGTTTTTTGCATCATGCTTCCTTTGTTCAATTGCATCATATCTATCATGAAGGTAATATGGCGGTAGATTGGTTAGCTAAGTCTAGCTTTTGCCTACCTCTGTTTAGCGCAATCACCTACTATTCTCCTCCTTCATTTGAATTACATTGTATTTTAGCTGATAAAAACATGAACAGAACCCTCGAGAGAAGAGCTGTCTAATGTTTGCACGTTATGCTTACCTTTCCCAAAAAAGTTAACCATTGCAACTTACAGTGCCCCCCCCCCCTTTGGGGTCTGAACTGACAATTGCTCAGATAATGGGAGATAAACCCAGTATACAATTACTCTATTTGGCAATCAATTATCAACTGACTGCATCAACTATTAGCTGATTGTATTAACTGTTTGACTTACTTGATTTCATGGCCATTGTAATTCAATTAGTATATGATATTATTTTATGAGAATAGAGTTGAGAAAGGAAGGATTATTAGCGTTTATTTGTAAAGGAAGGTAACAGATGTGTAAAGTCTCTTTAAATGATGATATATAAACAATGATCATTATCATAAGAGTGATAAGGTAAAAGAAAAATCAAATAATAAGAATATAATATCTAACCAACATGACGTAAGTACAACACTACTTGTTTTTATTGTCTTGACCCAAAAAGTTGTGTGGGTTCGAGCTGGATTTGACATGCTAATTAATTATAAGTTTTTCAACTTCGGACTGAGAAAATCGTGTTTAGCTTCTCTGTAGCAATGTTGAATGCAGACAATGTAACCCAATCCTCCATCTTCAATAGCTACTTACATTCTTTGAACAGATAGAAAAACGAGGATGATTGCTCTGGGTTTCTTTGTTCATCTAGCTTGCACTTAGCAAATAACAACGAGTCAACACATACAAGTAACCTGCTAACTTGATCCTGCCTAGCCATGATAAACCCTCTTTTTTCAGCACTACTCCCTCAGCCCCAGGCGCATTGCACACCGCATATGGTCCATGAAACCCCACACCATGCGACTGAGGCTATCTTGTGACAAGCCGCCACCACCACCAGCTCTGCTCAGATTTCCCTAGGAGGCATAGTCAGTGTCGAATGCAAACCACCCATCATCAGGCAGCATCCATGGAATAAACTTCTCAACCATACTGATCACAGAAGACAGATTTTCTCTCTGCATGGCTCACGTAGTTTCTTGAAACCCAAGCAACGAAATTAATGGAGGAACTAGGAATCCTCCGCCTCCTAGTCAATTAAACACCCTAGCAATCCGCCACGAAATGGTCACAGATTGAGACCCAATCTTCCTAATTATGTCTGGAATCAGCAGTCAAAACTTTCGGTTATCGAGCTCTCCAAATGCAGGTATCACTTGCTCCACAAATGGCCAGGCACTTCGAAATTATTCCACACAAGTTACGCAGGAGTGCACTCTCGAATAATATTTATCAAGTCGTGGTCAACCAGCCTGCAAAACCTACAGGAAGGATCAACAAATAAATGTCTGATAAACCAATTGGAACCGGTAACAATGCCGGCATGTAAAGCCAACCAACTGAATGTTCTGATTCTCTGTGAAATAGACACTCTCCAGACAATATCCCACATCTTATTGACTTGTATGAGAGGATAATCTTTAATTACTCTAACAGGAAACTAATTGGTATCCAAGATTCGACCAAAATATCCTTCAAATTTTTGATATGGACACACCTACAAATTGATTGGTACTTACAAAATTAGAGGAAGCTAAAAAATCAGACATCCGTATCTATGAATTTTGGATGCAACACTACAGGCGGTAATATATTCTTCACCAATAACAGCTTCCACCAACAGAAATTTTGCAGCTTCCAGTGAAAAATCTACCTTATAATTAATTAGCCTGATCAAACAAATCAACCTGTCATAGACTCAGAATTCAGCAGCTATTGACAAGAATTACAAATCATGCATTTTTCTATTAAACAGGACAAAATGGGAAGCTCAGTATTACAAATCATAAGTTCAGATGATTCAGAAGCATCCCAAACTGTCCATGTTGTAAAAATGACTATTAACCCCCAGCACTACAAGCAGTGTTCTGAAAAAAAATGTGGTTAAACAAGAAAACAGAATTACTTCACAAATACTAACAGAAATCTGCACACATCACACACATCTTTCCACATTGCTTCTTCGGAGTACCGCAACAGATGCAGAAGAAAGGGAATGCTAAATACTATCTACGGATTTCTTTCTCTTTGGACTCGAACTCTCTCACACTGTCTACAATATCCTGCACCTTCTTTGAAAGACTCTGGTTATGCTCCTCGATGTGTTCAAACAGCATCTCAAGATGCCTTTTGTATGTCGCAGCCCGCTTTCTCTCCATGGCCAGCTGCTGTGTTAGATCCCGAATCCTATCATGGTCCTCCTGCAGAATCACGCAAAAAGGTCACTGGTTTAGCCTTTTGGGGAGTTTGGGGGGTTAGGAGGAGTAGGCTTTAGTTGGAGTGAAACAAGAGATGAGTTGTTGAACTCATGTTTGGCTCATTCAAATGGTTCCTTATTCTGATAACACTGCATCGAACGCTAGAATCCACCCAAGGACTAGAAGTGGATGTATTCAACTCTACCCATGGATTGAATTGACGATTTCTTCTTTTTTCTTTTTTTTTCCCCCTGTTGAACCTTGGTGTGAAAAGCATGATATTTTAAGTGGGACAATCCTAGTTATGAAGGGGTGAGTTTTGATTGAAGCAAGATTGTCGTTGCAGAGGTAGAAGCAAACCCAAGAAAACTGAACACATGATGCAAAATAGTATTCAAATGAGGAGTAGGTTTGCAAAAGTGCAACCTGCTGAAATCGTCAATCATCCATAAAATGCATGTAAAGCCAATTTCTCACACGGACTGCCCACAGGACCAAAACTGAGTGAAAATGCAAAAGTAGCCAAACAATTACCTGTGTTGTATCATCTATGTTAACCCAAGGAGGATTTCAAACTTATGAAGCCTTATCCCCACAGTTCAATTCTGGAAAAGCTACTAGACATATATTTGACAGATGTTGACCGCCTACTGCCTGATAATGATTATGTTCATTTCCTAGAAAGTAGACACTAGACACAATCCTAAAAGTCCAAATCAATTCTTTTTTTTTTTTTTGGGAATACAACCTGTGAAGGTAAAGAAGCCCAAGCAAGAGGAATTAAGAAGGGGGGCAAATCCATCTGCCGTCGCAGGTAAGTCTTACCACTTCTCCAAAGCGGTTTTCCCCCAAAGATCCAAACAGATATTGCGATTTGCAAATTACTAACAGATTATTTGATCACTAAATGTGCATAACATACCCCAATAAAATTTGCTTGCTAGAACAAGGGGGATCTATGCACAAAGCAGGAGGCAGTGACAACCTTTTTGGGGGAAAGGAAGGGGGGAGCATGAGCTACACAGCTGTGTAGTGATGTAAAAGATTGGGAAGCAATCTCTGTTTCCCAAAATAATGGTCAAATTGTATTAATTGAGGTTTTTCATAGTTGGTGGCGGTCACAAAGAAATGTATGAGGAACCTTCCTAAGATATAACTTATGTGCAGCACATTACTTTGTTAATTTTCCATCAATCCTACCTTGACACTCGTGCTTGAAAGACTTGCATTTGCTACCAAACCTTAGAAGTTAGAAGTAATGAAACTCTAGCTCTCCAAAATATTGACATTGACAAGACCTACAAGCTCTCTACATCCACAACACTTCCAATTTTCTTCCACTGGTTATGCATTTCGCTTAATGGAATTTCCACTTAATGGAATTTCCAAAAAACATATAGTCCACTATCTAAGCATCAGCTTTAACAGCTAAAAAACAATCCCTCCAACAGAATAAGGAAATATAGAACCCCATCCTCAAAGGTGTAAAACTTCCTCACAGAATTTCCAAACTTGCACACTCACTCACATTTTCCTTCACAGAGATACCTTTACCACAGCAAAATGGCAATGGTTCCCACTCTACACAGCATGGAATCTGATCTTGATACAGAAACCAGACAGGAGATTCAAAGTAAAGCCTCAATTCAGTCCTTGACGAAAGCACCATACAAGTATATGCTCCATTTGCATCATAAAGAGGAATGACAAGCTTTTTCTCCTATTACAGGATAAAGAATGGGACTTCTTGGAACAGTCACATAGACAGATGACAAGCCTTTGTCTCCTATGCTTACATGATAAAAGAAGGGGACTTCTCAGAACAGTTTTTATTTTCTTTTAAGGGAGATTGGGAGGATAATGTACAATTCCTTAGGGAGATTGGGAGGATAATGTACAATTCCTGCAACATTTGGAAAGGTGTTAAAAACAAGCAGCAACAGACCAATGGTTACTCAAGTTCAAACCATGGAAATAACCACTGCTTGTTCCATCTGACAGAAGCAAACTAGATGTGAAGGGAGACAGAAAGATGCTACTGCTCACCCCATAGAATGATGGATGTCAGTCTAGAGAATTCTTTCTGAATAATAGCTAGATATGATGCGTTTTTCTCATGCTGTTTTCCTCACCTTAAAAATAACAAAGAAAATAAACAGCATTGCAATCATAGACCATGGTTAAGTATAAAACACCACCAACAACAACAATCCCACCTCCACACGTGTGTGTGTGGGGGGGGGGGGGGCATATAAGGAACATAATTGATAGGAATCCCTTTTTTTAATAAGGAAAGAATCAATAATCAACAGGAATCTTGGAACAAAACATACAGAGTGTTGCTTTTGATACAGCAAAAATATTGGGATGATGAAAACAGCGATTTTCTCCTAGGCAGGAAGGCACCATTTTTCCATAAGCAAGGGCTGGCCTGAAGCAGGATCCTCTACAAGCTCAGTTTATACCCGACTTTTCTGAGGGAACTGACTACAGGGCTGTACCTAGCTCCAGAGTTGACAGGGATATATCAGAAAGAAAGAGAAAAGAATGATGTACTGAAACCTTCCACAGTTCCACACCTCCCCCCCTCCAGCCAAAAAAAAAAAAAAAGAAAAGGGGGGTAAAAAGGTAAACAGAAGAAGTCCACGTAAAGATTCCAGTAGCAGAAGGGTACGGATATCAATCACCTAAATGACAAGACATCAATAGCTTTATCACCAATCAGCAGCGAAAACTCTGAGTTCCTAGAGGCCACTGACACAAAAAGCTAACTATAATTCCACCTCTAAAATACATTTTTTCTAAAGGAAAAAGAACCACAGTAAAAGGGCTGCTGATTCTTAGAAGAAAACACATTATTACATGCCATAGCCACACACAGCCTTCAAGATCCAAAAAACTGTAACAGAAATAAATCAGGTTGGAACCATTGCTTGAGCTAAAGTCAACTAAGTTACAATAAGCAGCGGATACCCTGCAGTTGCAGGATTTCAAATGCTCATTAGACTTGGCAATCTCCTAATCTAAGGCTTGAGTAATGCTTTGCACGCAGATACTGATATATCTGGATCAGGAAAAAATTTACAGAAATAATAAAGAATAGGAATTTCCTAATATATTTCTTGAGGCGAATGAGAAGGAAGTAAGGAACACAAAAGATTTGGACTGTGAGTCCAAAATAAACTAAGACAATATAATGGGATGCACAGCTTTCTACATCAAAAGTATGACAACCTACTATTAGCTATGTTGCTTGGACTTAGGAAGATGCTTAGAGGACGAGTGATGCATCACTACTGTAGCACTGTCTTGAATTTAGAAATAGACAGCAAGCCATGACAAATCCCAAAGATTGACATAAGCACAAGGGCGCATCAATGCCTGATGCAATTTCCGTCGCAGAAAGGTTGTTTTAGTTTCCAAAATGGAAATTTTTCTGTAATACCTCCTCCAAATAATTGACCAACTCACCCAATCACTTACATCAACAATATATTTATAACTTCAGTTTGAAGTACCAATGATGTAACATAGGAGTACATGAGTAATGGAAGCAAATCTAAAATTTGGAAATTAGGATTCATTTCAATGTTGAGAAAGTTGTTACATTTTAATAGTGTTGAACATTTCGATATTTGTTTTTGCAGTATATTTAGAGCAGCTCAAAATAAGAATTCTCAGTAGTACTTTAAGAAAATTGTTTTCCTAATGTATTTAGAGTTACTTTTTTAGCTTCAGTCTCCTTGGTTGACCAAGAGAAAGGGGATTATGGAACTCGAATGTTTGGATTGTTCCAATTTTTCTATGTTCAGATTTCTCCTGGTCCCTGGGATTATTTCTGTATGAGCTCTGTGAGAGCATCCTACATCAATCATTCTTTTCTGTATGGAGGGAGCAAGTGTTATCCATAGCATAGAATAATGGCATTCCTCCTCTCCTTCATTCTTGTCCTTTTCCAAAAAGATTCAAATGCTTAAAGAATCATGATCATATTTCTCCTTTGTACACATTCCCTTTTCTATTCTCCTCCTCAATGAGATTTTCACCCAAAAGTGCCACGTTTCACATAGAAAACTTGTCAATGTCATGCTGAATCAGCAAAGCAATGCTCATCTTTTGTGATTCCAGGTAACAAGGGCTATAAACAATGAGAACCGAGCCAATAATACAACAGTGAGCCAATTAGAAAAGATCACACAAAGAACTTATTCTTATTTCCAGTCAAAATCATCTAACATATTGGTTCCAACAACATTCAATTAGAAAAGATCACACAAAGAACTTATTCTTATTTCAAGTCAAAATCATCTAACATATTGGTTCCAACAACATTCAATGTGGTTCAGGACTTTCACCAGAACTGTGTGTTGCATCTAGTCTGGATACAAACATCAATATTTTTCCATGGAAGAAGCAGCCTTGATGCCTGAGCTTTACAAACAGCCATGTATTTCTATCTGGCAGTACTAAAACACAACCAATGGGCAGCAGTACCACTTGAATGCATCTGCCAGTACCTAGTCATACCAAATCAAACCATACCATTAAACCCAGAGCCCACCTAGTGTGAGGGGTTCCTCCACCCCCTCTATTTTGTGGAAGGGGTGTTCAGATGCAAACAGCAAATATACTAATATAAAATGAGGCTATTTTCTATGAAGCATAAATTTGAAGGCGCTGACTGCATACTACTTCACCACAATGAGTCTAACAGTATAATGGGTCGCTTGGTTTCAGTCCAAAGGTGAAGACAATTGTCCAACAATGGGAATAATGATTCTTCACACAATTGGCCCCACCAAAGTTCCAATAATTGCTCCAGAAAACATGATTGTTCCAATAATCAGACTGCTTTCTGTCCTCAGATACAATCTCCAACAACTCCTTTGGCAAATTTATGTTTCATAAATGCTAGCAAGAGGTCAAAGATTACCTAATACATTTAAGACTAATCATATCAGGCATCAGGGCAAGCAGCACTACCAGACTAATTGATTCATCTCAAACTAGCCAGAAGTAGACTGAAAAGGACTCCAGTGCAACAGAAACAAATAGAGTAGGAAGAGGCGTTTCTACACTTGCAACCGGAGAAAGCACATCCAATTAAGCTGAGCCTTTTTACCCTCAACTTATCCTTTAATCGTCTATGTGACAATCGTCTATAAATTCCATTAACGAGATCCAAGATAGTGGGCTTTTTTACTTTCACCTTTTCTGCAAAACATTTCCACCCAACAAATTCAGAACCAATGCGTTCTAGCCCAAACCATCCTCAACCACCACCTTCATTTTTCTCACCAACCACAGTTACCACTTACCAGAATGCTTCTTGGGTTGCTTAGTCTATAATGCGGGTTGCTACCTAGTGTACAAATTTGGTTTGACATAGGCTTCAGATTGCTTGTTCGTGGAACACAAATCATAGGGTTATGGAGCATTCTTGGTAAATATGCTCATCAACCATAATAAGCTGAGTTTCCATCCATAAAAGCTAATACTAGGCTAAACTAGGAGTTAATCGTGATGTCACCTCAGACCTCACCAATCGCAAAACGTATAATGAGCTATGATTATCATAATAACACAAAATTAGTAAGAAAATGGATCTTCATTTCAGTTTATAACAGTCAAGGCCCAAATAAACCTCCACTAGCCAACCCATCATACAGAGGAAAACTTGAAAGAAAAGGAAGAAAGATCCGGATCCCAAGATACTGAACTGATTAAAGCCACATGAGAAGGACCAGTATATAACATGGATCAATATCACCAAATTCACACTGTTGGTCAAGTAGTATTTTATAAAGATTCAGGCTTTACATCATCTAATAAATCAAATTGCATGAAACCTAAATCAAGATGTCATCCACATAAACCATGTTTAATTCATAGCCATGCCATAAAAACAAAAAGAAACCAAAGATCATAAAAATAAATTCAAAGGTGAGGCAAGAACTGACCGGGTATTGATCAAAAATACGCTCTTTTCGACCTTTTCCAGGAGTTAAAGGATGGTTATGTTCCTTTACAAACTTTGTCACCACCCACTTGCCTGAACTCACTTTCCTTGCTAATATCATAGCTCTACAGCCTACCCTTGTTTCAGCCCTTGGCCTCACAACATTCTCGCGTTTACTGGTCAATTTATAACCCTCTTTATTGCAAACCAGGGCTCTGCCAATAACTGATCCATCACGCATTGACCTAGATAACTTGCTTACTCGTATGATAAATCCCACACGGGTAGCATATGTATTGTAGAATGCATGAGCAGCCGCTTCCGATTCAAACTCTTGCCCAACATAGGGCTCATCTAAAGGCTCTGCAAGCGAGACGATTTCCTTCCCAGAAAACTCCTCGTTCAGTTTATCATCCTGGCTTTGTCCCCCTTCAACAGAACTCCCTCCCATTTCATTTTCATCACCGCCTTTGCCGTCCGTATCTATAGAATTACCCACCACTTCGCCATTAACATCTCCATCAACCCCAAAATCCACTGTATCATGGGAAACACTAGCAATCAATACACGTTGAAGATTATAATTTGATGTAAGCCCTTGCATTAAAATGATGTGGTTGATGCTCGGGAAAGGGCAGGAGAAATTACGCAAACCTTGAAGTTATATCAATTCTATGAACTAAGTTTGGACTTTGGCATGAAGATTGCAAATTGCACAATAAAGAAGAAAGATCTATTGTCGACTTTTCATTGCAACCACTGTAGCATCTCCAAATAGAGGGTAACTCAACAAGTTAAAGTTATCAAGCAATTTCGTGATACCCTATGACCAGCATTTTAGTTATACCTAGAACCTTTTAGCATTCCCAAGCAATCAAAAGTGATGTGACAAACACATGCAACAGCCATGCACAATTGAATTAACTAAAGGTCAAGGTAATCAAAATGCAAGAAATTAATAACCTCTTCAGTGAAGAACAAAAGATAGGAATCCAATCATAAGCTAGACTGTAGACAGTTTAATAGCAATTAGATAACACAAATGACCTTACATCACTACACATATCATAATCACAATTCTAGTGAATTCAAAATGCAAAATATGAATACTAATACAATCCGAGAAAGAACCCAGATCAAAACATAATCAAACAAAGAGCCAAACAACAAAATTAAAAGGGGAAAAATTAACGAATTCAAAAATGCCCTAAAATTGAAGGAAAATGCAAATCATAAGATATTGTAGCCACATAATAAGCTTCAATTCACAGCAAATGGTCTAAGGCAATAGAGAACCCTAAATCTAAAAGAGGAGTGCATGTTGGGATGAGAATTTCACACAGAAAAAAGGCGCAATAGTACTACTCACTTGCCGCTAAGAGAGACTGCAATGGCGGATAGTCAACCCAAACAACGAATCATTATGGGGTTTTTTTTCCGTTGATTTATTGAAATTTTGTTAGGTTTTTGAGGGAAACGTCTGAAGAATGAATACAGAATAAGCGAAGGGTGGAGGGAGGGAGGCAGGGATGGATAGAGAGAGAGAGAATGTTAGGCTGGAAAATAACGCGTGGTGAGTCACGTGATGGTTGGTATGGTCGCATTACGCATGGAGGACCAAGATAATTGGGCACTTTTATTAGGGGCGCGTGTTTAATTGTTTAATAGTGATTGAAACTTTTATCCTCTAAAAATTTCAATCAACAATCCACCTAATTTGATTGACCAATCTTCTAATATTCATTTTTTGGGGGTTAAGTGGATTTAGAGTTGAAATTTAAAAAAGCTTAACTCGAAACGATAACACGATATGAATCATACTCCGAATTTACTGAAAGTAACACGAACTCGGTCTAAATCAAACCGATTTTGACTTGAAGTTGACACGATTTGACCGTTCAGCATGGAAACCTATTGTTTTCAATTTTGAACAAATCTAAACTATTTCAACACCGACACAAAATTGACCCATTTATTAAATTGGTTAACCTGACTCAATCCATTCTCAGCTTTAAGTGGGTGTAGTTATATTTATCTGTAAGCAGCAAAGCATTGTTTTGATGAACTCGCGGTTGATTTTAGGTTTTGCAACAACATTGCTATACTTTATAATGGTGACATGTTTCACTGATATTATGTGTTAGGTTGTTGTATCAATGATGTCACAATTTTTTGATTAAAAGTTAAAATTGATGTATTGAGTAAATTAAATCTTATGTGCAACACTCCCTCTGGTTGTATTGTACATTGTTTTGTGACTAATCTAAATTACGATTTATTGTTTTGCATTGCCTTAGTGGCTCATCACAACTAGGGTTGTAAAACAGGTCAGGTTGGGTCGAATTCGTGTTCCTATCGAACTTAAACAGGTTGAGAAATCATCGACTTGAATTGAATCCGTTTATTAAATTGGTTGAAAACCTTGACCTGTATCTGTTTATTTTTTAAACGAGTTGATATGAAATTTACCCATTAACCCATTTAATATAAACGAGACAGATTCATGTTATCCGAGTACCTCTTTTATCGCTTAATATTTTGACTAAAATATGATTATTGAGCATTATAAATCAATTTGTTGACTTTAATATTGCATCATAATGCAACCATTGTCTATGACCGATAAGAACCACAATCGCAAAATAAATATCACCTTGATTAAACCCCACAATTTCATAATTCCCCCTGAAAAGTACATGGTAATTGGGTAAACGGATCAATTTATTTGATCAATTTAATTAAATGTGTCAAGGCCCTGTTCTTTTCATAGGTCATTTTAGATTTACCAACTTGAACCCACTTCAACCTACCTCAACCCACTTCAATTAACTTCAACCCACCTGAAAAAAAATATCAACCTCAACCCACTTCAACCAACTTCAACTTACTTCAACCCACTTCAACCAATTTCAATCCACCCCTTAATAAATTTAATAATTTGTAACCCAAATCGTTAAAAATAATTGACAAGTTGTGCCCGCCTCTAACTTTCAAAAAAATAGTTACAAAATTGTGAAATTACCATTCAGCGGAAAAATGCACTAAAAATTACAATAACTTAGTAAATTATTACACATTCTTATTATTTTAACTCACTTCAATCCACCACCAAAAAAATATATCAACTTCAACCAACTTCAACCCACTTCAACAAACTTCAACCCACTTCAATCTACTTCAATCCATCTAAAAAAAATATCAACTTCAACCCATGTAACACCCCTAACCCTAAGGCCAGGAGTGTTAACGTTTGTCTTTAAATCCTGGGACGAAACGGACAGAGTTTCCCCTGAAAACTTACCGTTTTCCAGGCTTAAGCCATACATTGAATTCCCTGCAATTAAATGCAATAATAAAAACAACTCAACGGCTACCTGCCGGGGTTCACGGCTCTACCGGCCACCCGCCCGGAGCATATTCACCAGCGCAGTTCGATGTTAATATGATGGTACAACTCCATGGACCACACGTCCGGAGTATTGGGGTTACATTCCAATTATAACTAACCATACTGAGCGACTCGATATGATATGCAACACATGCACACAAGGACTTAAATTACGGAGAAATGAACGGTTACATTATACTACATTTCGCAGCTCACATGCAGGCACGTCGCTTTATTCCTAGGACAACAATAACTCCATTTCGGCTTACTTGGGCTGACCTTTACTGGCTAATTCAGAAACTTGGGGACACAATAACAGATGGAAGTAAGCGATAAACGCGCAATGGATAACCCCCCCTCTCTAGCAAATATTAACAAGACAACTATAACTTACAACCGCCGTTCTTAGGTTCTCCGTTTTAAAGAGTTCTCCCCAAAATAGCTGTGCCCAATAAACTTACCAAAAGAAATTTATGTGAACTCGTAAACTCAATGAAACGAAAGGGGTTTGACCCGTAAGCACCATTTGCTGGAATTTCTGTATGTTACTCAACAATAGCTAAAATTTAACACATAATACTCAGTACGTTACAGTGTATTCCAGTTCATATAATTTCTTACATTAAAGCAACCAACATGTTCAATGCGAGACAACCTCTACACATAAGACTTTACTATACTATTCAGTAGTCGGTCACACGCACGAATAGGTGTATGTGAGATAACATGGAAACTATTTACTAATCAGGTAGCACATTAACCTTTGAACTTCACAATCGTGGTTCTTAAAAGCGATCCATTTATAAACCGTCATAGGATCTGAGAGTTTCCTGTGTCCTTGGTTTGCTACTAATTGACGAGATTTTTGCCATGTATAGTTTTGATTCTACTGCCTATTAGCAGAGTTATGAAAATACTGACCAGCTACTGGTAGGACAATGAAACTCAAGTGGGAGGCTCACAAAGCACGTTGATTCAATAAATAAAGCAATTGCGACACTCACTTCACAAGATAGGATGACTATTCGATACTCCCCACGCTTAAAACAAAAACATAGAACATTGGAAAGGTGAGCCGAAACCCAATACGTACACTCCCATACAGTAAAATAAGTTTTATGTGAAATCCGTTGGGCCGGCCGCATTTGAAACATTTTGTTTTGCAAACAGGAGAGAGAAAATATGTAAGTACAATGGAATTGCCGATTATTATCTGAAAGTGAACCCTTGGTCGATATAGGTGCTCGCCCCCCAGGCCGATCGAGAAGCCTGAGTTGACGCCGCGCGCAGGTATATTGACGGGCATAAGCCCCAATGCTTGGTTACAGGTCTTGAAACGATCATACGTTGGGTGCTCACCCCCAGGCCGATCCAGAAGCCTGAGTTGACGCCGCGAGCGGGTATATTAATAGGCATAAGCCCCAATGCTTGGTCACTGGTCGGGGTCACTTGTTTATATGACAAAACACTGTGAAACTTGGTTCATTGAATGAATCTTGTGTTACTTTACTTTGCTGAGAAATACGTGAATTTTCAAAGAGCACAGGCAGTGTACGTACTTGGTCATTGATATCCTTACCCTCATCGTTTCTAACTAGTCAATATAAACCATATATGTATAGATTCAATAAGCGTATGATCAATTTCCCTCACAATTTCCGCTATTTGAATTATAAACATCCCTATGCATTGAAATGATAGTAATCATAATCGAGCGGCTGTGTACGTCCTTGCTAAACTTCCTATGATCGATAAAGTATATCTGGTCACTGAATTGCCCTTACCTGAGCAAACAGCACCATTCAGCGGTGCGTTACAACAAGCGTACATATAGCCACATGTGTTCATAAACGACAACACGCTATTCCGTAATTCAAACATAATTTGATTCTAAACATATACAGTGCATCTCGAAGTAACATCTTCTCTACTTGTTTTAAAGCTAAACACATTTCAATAACCTCGAAATTAGCTCATTTGCATGCATTGGTGAATTAACTCGAATGGAAGCGATACATGTGAAAAATGACTTCGCTTTTGATCCTTTAAGTAACTTAAATCGACGCTAAACACTTGAATCGACGCTAAACACGTTAAACTAACTGCATTTCTAATTCTTTTTCATGCATGAACTAATTCACTTGAATCGATGCTAAACACGTTAAACTAACTGCGTTTCTAATTCTTTCTCATGCATGAACTAATTAACTTGAATTGATGCTAAACACGTTAAACTCACTACGTTTCTAATTCTTTTTCATGCATGAACTAATTAACTTAAATCGATGCTAAACACGTTAAACTAACGTTAAATTAACACATCAAGCATGATTTACATTAATTGATTCAAATCAATGCTAAACACAGTTAAATTACTAAATCAATGAGTCCTTATAAAATCGAATAATTCTCATATATATATCCAATCGAATGCATTTCACATAATTGATAAACTATATATATATAATTGATAAACTTGTTCATGCGAGCAATATGTATACTAAGCATAAATCATCCGTTTCAATTCAACCCGAATGAACTATAATCGGTAAACTTGCATCAAAATAAAAGTGAATAGGAGGATGAGGAAACCCACCTCGAATCCAAGCTAAATGACCCGTTTTAGGGCGTGATTCGGATTGGCTCGGTGCGGGCTCCGGCCGTCCCATCGCCGCCGTGTCGCCGTCCACTTGGTGGAGTCGCCTAGACATGGGTTCCGACCACCCCCTCCTTCCCTTGCTCTGTGTCTCCCCTCTGGCCGTCTGCTTCTCTCTCTAGCCCGACCGGAGGCGTCGACCGATGTGAGGGAACGGTCGGACGCCGTCGTCCGGCTGCCGGCCGCCCACCGTCCCTCCCTGTCTCTCTTTCCCCGCGTGGCGTGCGTGCGTGGGGGTCAGGGCGGGGGTCGGGGGAAACCCTCCCTTCACGACCCTTCTCCCACCGTCTGTCTCTCCCTCACTGGCCTGAGTCGGGGGTTGATCGG
>NCQV01129666.1:2063-14112 GCA_002740545.1 Lophocereus schottii | reverse complement strand
AACCGGTTATTTCTGACTTTACATTTCTGCGTACAGCTGCGGCCACGCTTCTGTATCATTTAGTTGAGTGAAATATGCAGACATAAGTGACTGAAGCCTAAGTTGGGAATGGATGGCTTATTAATTATTAGTTATCAGGTTGGAATAAAATGGATAGTTCACATTTCTGCACTTTGCGATGCTTCAGTTTTATGTTGTGTGAACTGCGAGTGCAAAATCAATGTTAACATGTTGGCTAATAAGGAAATACCTTGTGATGAATTTTGATTTTCACCAAAGAGAGACATTTGTCACGTCGTGCACAACCCAAGTGAGATCAATCTTTCTAGTGTTCTTCCTCTGAAAACATGTTATGTGCTAAGCTGCTCGAGTGTGCTGTGTGTTGATGAATGACTCTTCTTCGATTGGGTTTGCTCTATATGCCCACATCTGCCCACCCTTACTAGTGTTGCAAACTAGAAGTAATTAAAATCCATATCGGGCTGCTTTTTAAAATACATATTGGGGTGTTGTGAGCCACATATTTGTGGAGACGATTTCATGGAATGGAATAAGTTCTTCTCTCCAAAGTGATGAACTCTTTTCTACTATTCAGGCCTAACATGTTCTATACAAATCTAAGTCATAAACCGATGACATAATCATCATTTTCTTGCAAGGGGAAAAAATAGTCCTATATCACATTAGTTTCATATTAGTTTAGATGCACCTGTCCTGCGGGTATTTGTTGTGTATTTTAAATCTATCATAAGATTATGCAAGTTAGCATTTGCACAGCCATGAGTCTTTATTGTGAATGAAGCGCTTTTGAGATTTTGTCACTTTCTTTTTCTATGTTCATTGACGATCTGGATTTCTTACTTGTTTCAGCTGCCCAAAATACGATCGTCTGCTTCCCTGCCCTTCAACCAGTCATCCACTGAGAGTTGAACACTTGGTTGTTCTTGAAGAAGGCCCTGTTTGTGATTATATTAGCAAAACTTTGAATCTTCCACTCCTGTAAGTGATGCCATACGGTTTCCTTACCTTTTTCATCGTGTTATGCTCTCTTCCTTCGACGATGAAATGATATGAAGTGATTTGTTTCGTGAATGATTCATGAAGGTATGTTGCTGATCTTATACATTTTGGTGCTGTTCATTATGCACTTGTACATCCAGAACCGCCAGCAACTGCAAGTCCTGAGCAAATTCAATTATATGAGAGATTCACTTCACCTCTGTTTCTAAAACAAAGAAAATCTCTGAAGGAGAAAGCCATTAAAGAAGCACAAAAGACTTACAGGATAACTCATGTTGATGAATATGTTGAAGTTGGAACATACTTGCGTGTGTATGTACACCCCAGACGATTCCCAAGGTATTTGAAAATCAAATATCTGTAGCTGCTACCTTACTATCTATTCATGTTCTGTAAGTTGAGTTCTGAAATTCTCAGGTGCTATGAAATTGACTGGAAATCAAGAATTATAGCTGTCACTGAATCATATGTGGTTCTCGACAAGCCTGCTGGCATTTCTGTATGTAATTCTTGGAACTGCTACTCAATTAGGTACTCTTCATGTGGAGGTGGAAGATTGTCTTCATGTCATCAATCATTAGCTAGGTGTACATTACAGATGTGAAACTGCAAGTATTGATTTGTATTTTTCCTTGTCGGGACTTCAAAATTACTCAACTGCATTCGGGCTTGAAGTTGGAGCTCCTGATACTCTTATTTGGGCTCTTTTTGTGCATTGTCACAATGATCTTAAGTTTCTTCTTCTTGCCATTTAGCTTTGGAGTTTATTGTTTTCTTATTTAGATTTACTCTAAAAACCGGTGTCAATGTTAATGGATGCTGAAAACTAAGTTTGTCTGTCATTGGTTAGGTTGGAGGAACTTCGAACAATATTGAAGAAACTTGTGCAAACTTTGCGACTCGTGCTTTGGGTTTGACTAGTCCGCTCATGACTACACATCAGATTGACAATTGCACTGAAGGATGGTAATGTACTTTTAGTTGTAAAATTTAATTTCTTTTTCTGGGCTTGTTGTTAACTAAAGAAAACACGGCTATTAAATTTGCTTGCAGTCTTGTGTTGGCCCGAACTGAGGAGTACTGTTCTGTTTTTCACAGGAAGATTAGAGTAAGTTTGTGGTGTCTTTGACATAAACAAATTTTCCATATGATCCAACCTGTCAAGGCGGGAAGCTGATAAATGAGAGTAGATGCTTGCATGATTTTAATTGATTGATAGTCCAATTTAGAAGCAATCAGACATCCTGAGCCGTCATCATTTTTTGGGCTTTTATAAGTTAAGACCATATCGTAATATATCCAGTTGTTGGTTTACTTCAGGACAAATTGATTAAGAAACTCTATCTTTCCCTTGCTTCCGCTCCAATGCCATGTGGAATGATAACTCATTATATGCATCCATCTAGTCGTGCTCCGCGAATAATTTCAGAAGGTAACCATGTGATGAGCTTTACTAAATTCCTTGCATAATGTACTTATTGACTGGGTGCAAATTTTATGTGCTGGGAAGGATACGAGGCATTGTGCACTGTTCAATCAAATCTACATGAGATCATCAAAAGAGTAGGTTTTCAACCACCCCGTCCTCTGGAGATGGTGGATTGTATCATACTATCTTATATAACTGATCATATGATATTAAGCACAATACTAAAAAAGCAATATGTATTTGACGACCATCAGCACTCAGTGTGGATCCTGCCAGAGCTGAAGGCTGATGAGGTAGGTTGTTTCTGTGAAAATGCTTACTAAACTGTGTGCTAGAAACACAAGTTACTTGCAGGTTCTTAGTTTCTTATCTATTTGCACTTATTTTCTACGCATACCAAGGAGCCTTTTTTTCCTGATTTGATGTTTGGATTGAATGCAGAATATGTTGAAGGATGGCAGTTGTGCCAGCTTGAAGTTTTGGATTGCGAGGCAGTGCCATGGCCAAATGCTGTCATTAAGAACAGGTATCAAATCCAAGATTGTGGATGGCCCGAAAGGAATTTTGCTTATGAATGTAAAATCAATCTTGTGACTGGCAGAACTCATCAGGTACTGCATTTTTCTCTCTGTTTCAATGCATCCTAGACTTCTCCTATTGAATTCTGTGCGATAAGATCCATAAAAACTCATAAAGCCAAACACAATGGATGCAATCAGCCTAATGCTTGTCTATCTCTTAATTGATGTGAAAATGCCATCAGAACATACCAAACATCTGGGCAGTTGTTTTTCTCTTAATTGATCAGATCATGCCTGTCACAATTTGAAAATCGCTATTCAGTCTGTGTTGTCTCCATATTTGCCGTATGAGAGTGAAGCTTCGCTGTTCAGTTCTATCATTGATTCTATATATGGTGATTCAAGCTTAGAAGGACCTGACAGGGTGTCACACAAATATAGATTTTTGTCTCTTGTTTCATTGATGACGCCTAATTGTCCATCATCTTGGTCTTGGAAGCATCGTAGAAGAAAATTACGCTTATTTGCTCTTATAAATTAGCCCAATACCCATCCTCCATGGAGATAGAGATGAGATGCTTGTCTCTGCGAGTTTAAGGTCAGTCTACCGGATGAAACTTGCTATATTACTTTTAATACCGATATTCTGTGCAGATTCGAACACAGTTTGCAGCTTGTGGGGCGCCTTTAGTTGGTGATTCCATGTACATGCCGGCTGCACTGGCAGAGTTAACTAATCCTGGAGTTAATCCATTTGGTAAATACAAAAAAGAGTATTCATGTGAGGACGACAAAAGAACAGCAGTCAAGAACTGGATTTCCATGCATGGAAAGGAGCCTAGCATAACCATTGGTCTTCAAGCGTGTCAAATTTCATGGGATGATGACACACACATTTATGAAGCTCGATCACCTTGGTGGAGATGAAATGACTGTTTAAAGGGTTCTATTGTCCTTTGCCACTGGAGTTCGGGTTGGTCTATCTCATTCCATATGTGGATTATGACTTCCATCCACAATGTAATCCTCTTATTTGCTAGCTTGCTTTTCCCACCTCTATTTTCCCAATCCTGAGGTGAAAAATATGCACCTATGATAAGGAGTATATATTATTCCTTACTATTCCTCTCTAACATAGTACTCAGGCCGGTCATGCACTAATGCAGCTTGGAAGCCTTGTGACTTATGAGTAAACTCCCACCCCCCTTTTGCTCCCGGCAGGGAGAGACTAGCATTGTTAACACTGTTTTGGCAAAATAAGACTGACTAAAATACAGCAACGAGTTTCTCAAGGTACTTTCTCCCTAAACGGAGAGGCTAATTAATTACAGATAGAATGACTAGTGTCAGCCTATCAGCTGGGCCTGCATTGTTTGTGTGAATTCAAGTCTCGTATCAGCATATGTTAGGTTCTTTCATCTTGCTGCACATTGCTTCTCTGACGAGTCCTTACTTTGTGTATGACGTGCTCTGTTTAATCATAAGGTGCATTTCTTGTTCATGCCTCTTGTTGAGAGTTTAATCATAAGGTCCGTCTTGGTTTTCCAATTCGTTTGTTTCATGAACCTGTTTCTCTTATGCAATGACTATAATAAAATTCGAGCTTTCTTTATGCCTTATTTTTGGTTTTGTATCTAGATCATCCAACTTGTTCTTCTGGATCTTTGGGTAGATTTTTCCATCTGCGGTTTGTGTTTCCTGATCAATGGAAATTGGTCAGGCTGGGAAAGGTGAAAGTGACCTGCTGTGTCTCTCTCTCTTTTAGACTCATGTTCTGAAAGCATGCTGCATTTCCAGTGTTTTGCTTCTCCATGATGGATAATAATTAGAAAATCAATTATCTACTTGTCTTCAGAGTTGGGTTGAGGTCATCGTTAGATTGGATTCCTTGATTTATTACTTGATATCATTATTAACTGTCTCCAGGACCTGTGGTCGTGTGTGCATTTGCTAAAGCACTAACTCAAACTCAAACTCAAACTCAAACCCAAACTTCAACTATCCTATGCTAGCATGCCTGGCTTTGTTTATGATATTTTTGTGTTTCAAAGTAGTGCAGAACAGGGTGGCTTTCATTAAAATCAGCTCTGTGCGTTTGTGGGGTAGGACTATCCTCCACAATTCCCTCCGTAACTCCCACATTGCATATTCACTTTTGCTGTTATACCAGCCTTCTTCCAACATTTGTGCCTAACTTATAGTGGGACCTAGTTTCCTCCTGTGGCTAAATCAGGCAACTGATGCTGAGCCTGACTTGCATGAATCAATTCAAAACCTCATTGAACTGGAATTTGCCTAGGCATAATGAACTATACCTAGTAAAGTTGGCCTATACTAGAGCAATTGGCCAAATTACCCAAAAGGAGGCTAACTCAATTGGGACTTGCCCCTCAGTTCATACTGAACTTGATTCGGAATCTCAAACCATCATTTCTTGCATTTGCAAGGCAAGAGGAGAAGCAAACCAGAGTAGAAGAAAGAAGTCACGTGGAAGGCGAGTCAAACTAAAATTGGACAGCCAATAGGCCTTATAAAAAATGACCTCCACCCCAAAACGATTCTGGCTCAAACCCAATCATAACAACCCATATGCCCCATTTCTCTACAACCCATCTTTAAGCAAACCAGGACCAACTTATGTGACTTGGTAATCATGGCGATGCCATTATGCCTCGGCTTGGTCAGACATTAGCAAGACATTTAATGATGTTTACTTCATATTGTTTTGTATTCCAGGTTGGAAACCAGAAGACGAGACATGGGCCTATCTAATCTGAAATGAGGGATCCTGTCTGTACTGTCGTAACTGGTGCTTTATTCTGGAGATGGTCCTGAATTGCTGATGCAAGACACTAAAAGAGACCTGGATGCTGAACTTCTAACCTGTCAGGTGTATCTGCTGGAAGCTTGGAGCTATGGGATCAAGAACAATGGAGAAGACCGTTTGCCAGGGATCATCTGATTGCATTACCAACGTCCAACAGTGCGGGGTGGTCTGTTTGAGGGATTAAGCATTCATTCTTCTGGAGAACTTAGACCATCCTCACTATAGAATTATTGTTTTAGATTAAAAACAACTACTCAGTGATAAATTCCAAGCATTCGACTTGTTTTTTGAGGGAAGTGTTGATGTATTGATACATACTCTTTTGTTGGAACTGGAAGTCTCATGCCCAATGTTGTGAATTTGATTTTTATTAGTATGATAATAACAAGAATAACTCGTGAAACAAAAAGGCGAATTATATAAAGAGTTATGAGTTTAGATGAGTGGAGTTTTGAACTCAAAATCTTAGGTTCAGGTACTAGTCAAGTTGGCAAGTAAAAGCAAATTCCTAAAGTAATTAGTAAGCCATACTTGAGCCTACCAGAATCCTATTCAACTTAGCTCATTTTTACCCGCATACAGAGCGATCTTTTTTAATATACCTAATATATTAGAATTTCCACTAAATCAAAAATTATTAATGCAAATTTTCTTTAAGAATTAAGAATAAGGACTCTTATTTTGATTCCTCATTTCTAAATAGAAATTATGCTTATTTAAATCTCATTGAAGTAATTTTTCAAGTTGGAACTCAATCTTTATAAATTGAATCCAATCTGGCGTAAAGAAAGAAAAATTCTTTGTCTTTTCTTTATTCATAGGTGTTATTTTTACAAATTGTGGCTTCGAAAATTGATCCCAAATTTAGCACTTTTAGCAACAACTAGGACCGAGCCCGGTGAGGCTATGGCTGGAAATGCTTATTACCCTCTCTTTGATGTTAGGCGTGAAACACAGCCTGCACTAGTTTTCCCAATCATCCCTCTCTGTGGTTCTCTATTAGAGAGCACCAAAACCAAGCAAACAGCAGAAGTGCCTGTAAAAACAATGGCAATTGGGGCAGCAAAGATCGTGTCATGTTTCAACAAAGCTCTAATGTCATCTATCCGGATTACCCATTTTCGGATAGTCGGAGCTCCGGCTAACCTCCACCGCAGCTTAGCCACCGGAAGCCATGTTCGCAGGAAGCGGAAGCTTGCGACTAGGGGAGAGAAATGGGGTTGTTCTGCTTCAAGCTTTAAGGGTCGTTATGAGGCCGTTGTTTGTGATAGTGCTGCTACTGTTCTCCCTGCTACTTCCTCAGCTTCAACTTCTTCTAATGGGTACTTATGAATTTTTGATATTTTATTTGTTTTTTTAACTGGGTTCCTGTTGTAATTTGTCTATGATTTGCCCTTTTGTCACTGGAATTTGAGCATTTGAGGAACTTGCGTTTTGGGTGTCTTCTCTTGTCTATTGCAGTGTTTAATGCTTTTCTTTGTTGGTGCTGCAATTATATTTGAATTTTGGTTGATTTATCTGGGGCTGGGCTGTGTTTGTTAAATTGATCACTATTAATAGTTTATTTCTTGATAAAGCTCCTTGTAGGAAAGTGAGGCGGCACTTGGGATTTACGATTTCGAGATGGGTGAGGTACAGTGTAAAGATAGAACACTGGATTCTTAGTCGTCCTGCATGATGCCCATTTGTTCATATCTTAATAGAAAGGAAGAGCAAACTTTGTAGGTTCGGGACAGAAGCAAAGCAAATATGAAATTTCAAAGTGATTGACCATTTTGGAGACCTTCTACATAGCCTTCTTTGGTTGGCATGAGAAACAGAACTCTGAAGGAAATAGATTGATATGTTTGGTTTGGCGTATTTGTCACTAATCAATCACTAGCCCAATTATCCACATTCCATTACTTACTACTTCATACCTCCATTTCTCATGAGCCAAACGAGCCTTTAATAGTCTAGAATCCTCAAGACTTCCATTGGAAGAGGAGTAACTTTCCTTGAGGTACAATATCTGTAAGTTTCTTGCTAAGTGCAGCAGATTTTTCTCAGATATGAATTAATGAACATAACAGCTTTGTGCTGACTGTCTTCTTTTGTTACTCCTATTGTCTTTCCCTTCTTTAAATTGATTGCCTCAATTTACAAGTTAATATTTTTCCAGGTATCCAGATTATGACCGCCTGTTGCCCTGTCCGTCAGTAAATTTTACACCTAGAATTGAACATTTGATCATCTTGGAGGAAGGTCCTGTCTGTGAATACATTAGCAAAGCCTTGGGTCTGCCACCACTGTAAGTGATGCACTAGTGTCTTCAATCTTTTCTCCTTAGGAAGTTTTATCTCAGGTTTTGATAAATTAATGTTACGATATGACCAACAAATAATTTGTTTATAAAGGTATGTTGCAGATCTCATTCGTTTTGGAGCTGTGTTTTATGCATTTGTATGTCCAGATCCTCCAGCATCAGCTACCCCTGAGCAAATTAGACTGTATGAAAAATTTACATCACCTGAATTTCTGAAACGACGACGCTCAGTTAAGGGGAAAACCTTCCGAGAAGCACAAAAGACATTCAGAGTAACCCAAGTTGACGAACATTTTGAAGTTGGAACATACTTGCGTGTGCATGTGCATCCAAAACGCTTCCCAAGGTAATTGAAGGTTAAAAATCTATAGCTAACTGCAGTTTTTCCTCTATAAATGTTATTGAGATTTGATTCATCACCAGGTGCTATGAAATTGATTGGGAATCGAGAATATTAGCTGTTACAGAGTCATATGTGGTTCTGGACAAACCTGCTGGTACATCTGTATGTAAACTTGGCTGAGCTACACGCTACCTCTCACTACCTCTTTTTGCTACTGTTCTTGATATTGGCATGAGTATGCTGTCTGAGCATATGATTAGATTTCTGACAGCCTACTTGCTGAGGCACTTTACTTGCGTATTTAAAGTAGTCACTTTCTTACTTATTTATTTTGACAACTTGGGATGTTGATTTAAGCTTCCACTACTGTCATCTCCTTTTAATTTATCAGCTGTTGTTGATGTCATATTTTTCATTGCATCAATTTTCTTTAAAGCAATGAAAAGAATGCTTATGTTGCATTATGTCTTTTAAATTTGTTGACGTTCCATGAGAATGCTTGTTATTTTGTTTATCCTGATGCTTGCATTATGGAAGGCCAAAATCTCAATGAAAGTAATGCTTTCTGGTCACTATCTTTATTTGTCCTTGTTTAGGTGGGAGGAACTTCAGACAATATTGAAGAAAGCTGTGTAAATTTTGCCACACGTGCCTTGGGGTTAACTTCCCCACTATTTACTACACATCAGATTGATAATTGCACAGAAGGATGGTATGTTATGCACTAGGAAAAGAATTTTAAAACTTTTGCCGGCATTGTGTAACTATCATGCTTTATTTGCAGTGTTGTGCTGGCCAAAACTAAGGAGTACTGCTCTGTGTTCCACAAAAAGATTAGAGTAAGTGTTATATGTCTCTTACATGATCCATGATTCGCGAATGAAGCACACCATCTGTGATGGTGGAAGTTAGCAGTTCAAGCAAGGTTACTAATGGAAATCTTCCTAGATTGTAGATTGTTGTTATACTGTTATTTTACATTGAGCAGTAATACAGTCCTCTGTGCGTAATATCAGGATAAAATGGTGAAGAAGCTGTACCTTGCACTTGCTGCAGCTCCAGTTCCACGTGGAATAATTACCCATTTCATGCGTCCAGCAAATCTTGCTCCACGTCTAATTTCAGAACGTAAGAACATCTCGCTATCAGTTCTAGTAATTCTTTGTTATTATGTCTGTTCGGAGAAGCATGTTGAAGTTGGTAACATATGCTGTATGGCAAGTGATGTGGTAGAGGAGTCACTCAATACTGTTTAGTTTTTGTAAGCAAGGGTGAAAGTGGATGCTATGTGGCCTACTATAGGTGAGCCAACAATGGGAGGTGAATCGTGGATAAAAAGTTTAGTGTTGAAGATGAGCATTTGATAGTGGAGATGTGGAGTAGTTGACCTGCACCAAGGACACACGTGAGCTGCCATTGAAGCTTTTTCAGGATAAGCAGCCTCAGTGTTTAAGTCAGGGATGTGGTTGGAGAGAAGGGGGATGCTTAGGACTTGTTTGCACTTTAGCTGTCTTATGACGTTTTTGAGAGAGAGAAAGAGAGAGAAGTACAAGTTCTAGACAGGGAGAAGTTCTGTTCCACGGAGTTCTTAAGATGGCATATCTTGAAATTTGAGCCATTAGTTGCCATTTGTAGGAATTTTTGGACGGCGAAGGTTGTAATTTCTCCCAACTCTGAGGACTGTAAAGGTGGGCCTTGGGGTGCCATTGGCTTCTATTAGGTATGTATTTGGCGATCTTGGTTGTAAATGGCCAAAAAATGAGGATTGATTAACCCAAATCCTATAGAAATGCTACTGATTGTTATTTGTGGAAGTGTTGATTACATTGAAGCCTTCATTGGAGTATGAAATACTAGAGCATGAAATAGAAGGGTTCCTGGTGGAACTCGTAATGAGTATTTGGTGCAGACACATGCTCGTATATGGGTTTTAGCATTAGTCGTTAATAAATTTGATGAAAACGTAACTTATCATGTAATATATCAAAGAAATTTTGTTTCAGGAATCATGCATCTGCTTGTTTTGTTGAAGAACCTTTTATTCTCATCATGGAAACTTTCTTGAGGGCTCAATTGTGTCCTTTCATTGCATGCAGAATATATTGAAAGATGGCTCTTGTGCCAATTGGAGGTCTTAGATTGCAAGGAGGTTCCTTGGCCAAACTCTTCTGTTGAGGAGAGATACCGAATTGAAGACTGTGGGTGGCCTACAAAGGGCATTGCTTATGAATGTACAGTGAATCTTTTGACAGGCCGGACCCATCAGGTATCGATCTTGTATGTCATGCTTTATTTTGCATGTGGTTGATCGGTCTTTAACATCAGAAACAGCGCAAGTTGCATGGTAGCATCCAATGTTATCAGTTATTCGAGGCTGTAGCAATAGGTTCTTGGAACACAGTTTTGGTTGATTTCCTTTATAACAACTTTCAATTTTACTAGAGCATTTAGCTGATGTCATGTTGGACTATTTTGTCCTAAAATCATAAGAGATCCAATAATTGTCGCTTTAGAAACAAAACTGAGTTGTACTTTGAGTTTCACTCAGTGTTTCGATTTCCGAGTTATGTTAGAGTTCAAAAGAATTGTTGTGCAACATCTTATTCATATCTTTATGATGTTTTCTCATGTGATGAAAAGTTGAATAAAGTCCTAGGCTTATCGTACAGGATTAAAAGGCCTATCCGCTTTAACTGGCTTGAAACTTTTCTAAGAGTAGTTGCCGTTTCTTATGTACTATTTTCTCATATGAATATCCTAGCTTTCTGCGAGCAATCAGCCACCTAATGTTATAACTATTTATTTGTCTGAGCTAGATTCGAGCTCAATTTGCTGCATGTGGGGCACCTTTGGTGGGTGATTCAATGTACATGCCAGGATCTCTTGCAGAAACAGCAAATCCCGGAGTTAATCCTTTTGGCAAATTGAAGAGAGAATATGCGAGCGAGGATGACAAAAGAATTGCTATTGAGAATTGGGTTGCCCTGCATGGAAGGGAGCCTACCCTTGCTATTGGTCTTCAAGCTTGTCAAATTTCATGGGACAATGATGAGCTTGTCTACAATGCCGGTTCACCATGGTGGAGATAAGATTACTTTCATGGGTCCTTTGCGATTTGGAGGATCAATATTCACGTCAAAGCTGATCCAGGTTTGTTTGTCTTGTATCAATGTTTAATAGCATCCCTAATTCTTTAAACTTCGAGTATTTGGCATAGCCTACCGAATGTCTATTCTATTGAGCATGCTTAAATATTTTACTGCAATTAGAAAAATACTTTCCCCATTGTGTCCATCCCTGTTCTTACTGCTCGGGTGTAGTCTGTGGATGTGAATGGGGAGAGTTCTCATCGTTCCTTTGAGGATGCCTTGAGAAAGTATTCCTGTAAACATGCCCCAACTGCTAAATGTTTTCAGTCCACTATGTTTTATTTTTTCTGTGATTCCTGTTGTCATATTTGTGGCTAGGCGAGTGTTGAATAATTGATTTTCTTTATGGTTTCCTTTTGCATTCATCCAACTTTTAATTGCTACTGCATTTTCCGCTTTTCATTAGAATTCTTGCATGTCATTTGTTTGTCATTTTGTTGTGACGGCATTTTTGT
>NCQV01129663.1:21190-32212 GCA_002740545.1 Lophocereus schottii | reverse complement strand
GTTGATTATTGAGATGTGCAAGGTACTTTGTTGATTGGTCCTTGTTGAGTGGTATGTGGCTTTGTATTCCTGTATTAACTTTGTTTTGTCGGCATGTTATCAGGCCATGGATCAAAATAAAAATCTTTGCCCCAATTGGAATTTGTGCAACACCCTTGCGCAAGTTGCCATACAGAATCAGAACAGCAGGCTCGCCTTCTTAGCTTTGGAGTTTATCGTTAAATGGATTGCTGCCGGCGAGAAAGCAAGCCCTCCTATTTATCGTTCTGCTGATGAAGGATTAGTTGTTTCTGCCCTTAACACGGCTGCTGTAACATACGACTCTACTCTTCTGGATGCATCCTGGGCCATACTAAGAAGATCATTGCGTGATAGGAAGCATCCTGAACCTCACACCTACTTGGCCAAGATACGTGCCCAATCTTCGCTGGGCAACTTGCAGGGTGCTTTTAGTACTCTAAAGGAGCTTGAACGAGTGCATGCAAATTCTGCTACTATAGATGAGGAGGCTCTGTTCTCACCGTTTACTTCTTTATATCCGCTTGTTGTGGCATGTTCCAAAAAGGGTTTTGAAACATTAGATTCGGTACGCTTCCCATTTGCACCCTTTTATTCTGTGGAATAGTTGAATTTTGGTGATTTTATGTTGCTACAAACTTGTCATTTTTTTGGTGTCGCAGTTGTGAAATCTAGTTAGCATAATCAGCAGCGTTAAAGTTATTACTTAACTGAGTTCCGGAATCTGCATCCATTTGGACTTATCTGAGCGAAGAGGATTTGGAGACATAAAATTCTGTTAAATTTATACTTCACTGATACCATTTTAGTTTGACAAATGTAACTTGTGTCTGCCGAGGTTTAGTCATGTTTGTATACAGCTAATTGGTGGCATCTCTCAACCTGAACACGACTTGCTTAATAACGGCTTGAGAGCCCTCAACTCTGGACCTGACATTTTAGATCATAGTCCACAGGATTGTCAATATGCTGTATGGAATGTGATTCAGTATCAACTATTCTAGGTTGGTCTAACTTAGGCTTTGGGGTTGGAATCTGGATCTGTTATATTGAATGGGTTTGGAAAACTATAACAGAAGCTCAGGTATTGTTGTTTGATTCAGGTTATTGTATTGTGCCTAGTCACTCTATTATGTCATACTGGGTTGTGCAAGCTCTACATGCTATGGTGTGGTATAATGAGCTTCTGAATGACCAATTTCCAATTTAGGTGTATTGTAAACCAAAACTTTTACACTAATGCTGATGACCATTTTTCAGTTTAATGCTGATTACTTCTTTAACCCTTTCCCCCAAATAGAGAGATTGGTTCATCCTAAAGGCAGTGTGGAAACTCTATTCTGACTTCAAGTGTTCCTGCCCAAAAACGCCTTATTTTGTGTTTTGATCATCAATACATGGGCGATTTGTGTTTCAGTCTGCAGTTATGAATTTTTTATTTGTTGTCATGCACAGGCAGCTTTATGCTCATATAACTGCTCACTTTTCGCAGGTGTACTTTCAACTGGAGATCCTGAGTCGTGCAGACCTTCCTTATAAATCTGTGGCTGCGTTGAATTGTGTAATTTTGGGCTGTGCCAATATTTGGGACCTTGATCGGGCTTACCAAACATTTGAAGCAATTGGTTCTACCTTTGGTTTAACCCCAAATATTCATTCATATAACGCTCTGATGTGTGCATTTGGGAAGCTCAAAAAGGTTGGCTATCTCTCATATCTTTCCCTTCATTTACCCGCCTTCTTCTCGTTAAAACTATTTCTTGGACCTTTCTATAGCTTGGAAGTCTACAAGTTCCCTTTTACTGATCAGTGGATGTAAAGACATGCTCATTTTGCTGAATTTTGTTTTGGTGTTGGCAGACAACAGAGGCTACTGGGGTGTTCGAACATGTAATTAGTCTGGGACTAAAACCAAATGGTATGTCCTATAGTTTACTTGTTGATGCTCATCTTGTCAACCGAGATCCCAAGGCTGCTTTAGCAGTGATTGATGCCATGGTAATTACCATCTTCTTCACTAACTGATTCTTATCTTCTCAATACTATTGTCGTTTTTCCTGAGCCCTTTAGCTGTTTAGCAGACCGAAGGGGTGTCCTGCAGGTCAGATCTAAGGTGTCCTCGGTGAAGCCCTAGAGGCCGGGACCACTTGGGGGGGGGGTGAATGGTTTTTTGCCACTGTGGCATGCGTGGTGTGCCTCTTGGGCTTCGTTGATCGCTAAAGTTACAATTTTTTTAATCTGGAAGACACCTTGGCAGGTTGAGGCTGGTTTTGAACCAACCAAGGAGACACTGATGAAGGTCAGGAGGCGATGCATCAGGGAGCTGGATTACGAAAGCAATGACCAGGTAGCAGCACTTGCTCGGAGGTTCAGAATCTTAATGGGTAGTGAAAATCGAAGGAACGTGTTGTTCAATCTGCAGTATAGCACTGAGTTCGCTTGATAGATTGCATTGCTGGAGCCAGCATAAAGCCTTTGCCAACAGCAACCAGGTCGCCTTTTTGTTTGTAAATTATAATTATTGTATTTTGAACCCCTATGCATGAGCTGTAGGATCCCGAGTAATTTGTTTTTTCTTTTCCACCGTTTTCATGTATTTGCGTTGGTATCTATTTCCTTTTCAGGGATATGTCTTCTGCAGCGAGTTTTTCTATCGTAGACCTGAGACGTCATTAAATAGCTTAGGAATAATTTACAACTAATTCATAGCTGTTGAAGTTTTCCATTCTCTTACCCATGATCTTGGATTGGTTCATTGAATTGCGAGTTATCTGATGAAAAAAGGATCATTTCAATGGTTGTGTGTGACTAGTGACTACATGGTTAATGGCTCCTTATTCTCATGTTGTATGTTGGATGGTAAGGTTGCTTGCATCTTGTCTTTTGAGTCGCTTAGATGGTGAGATCTGCACTATGCATGTAAGTATGTAACTCTCTAGTTCTGATCTATTCTGGGATGGTGAGATCCACGTTAAGATTAGGACAAGATATTTAAGACTGTCTTATAACAAGATATATATTCGCACCTTTATTTTATTGACTAAATTATTATGCATTGGCTTTCTATTCTGAGATGTTTTTAAAGATACGTCTTATTCAAATAAGTATTTTTTTAATAAAAATTTTAGTCCTTGTATCACACTTTCAATTAGGGAAGTCTTAGTTTTCATGAATAGGATACCTCACAATAACCTTTTGTAGCTGCAACATGCAATAATGATGGCTAGAACGAATGGTTTAGAGATCCTCATTATCCAAACAAAGGCACTGTTAACATTACGGTATGTAAGCCCGACATAGAAGATAATTCAGTTGCAAGAAATAGGTGACGCCAAACTTCTCATGATTTCAAGTGCTAAATGTAGGAGAGAATGAGAATAACGTTGCAATTGTTCAGCATAGTATTACATATATTTTGTTAATTTACATCCAATTTACACGCAAGACGTCTCTCGGTTGTGAAAGCACTGAAAGTGCGTCAGTCACTGCCTCACTGGACAACACATTGACCTTCTGCATTTAGGTCCATTTTATGATGCTGAGCCAGAAACAGCTGCTTTCTGTGATATGACGTGAAATTAAGTTGGGACAGTCAGTCCAATTTCAGGACTAAGGAAAAGCATATTTAGTAATCTCATAAAGCTAAAAACGTAGTAATATATATTTTTGACGAAATAAAGAAGTCATCTGCTAGGGAGAGTGAGAAATTTTACCTGTTGCTTTTCTTCCATGTTTGCCTTTATAAGCGAGTAGATTGCAACACCTCCAATCGCTATTGCTGTGGCTATCCCAGTTTGTGTGGAGATTCTGTTACCTGCAAGAAATTTGCCATTCATGCATATAAAAACCCTCTTTTCTCAGCAAACTTTGTTGAACAACAGCCTCATAAATAAAGCCAATAACTGAAATAGGAGAAGAACTAGATTCTTGCTTACCAAATACAACAATGGAGAATCCGATTACAAGTGTTCACTTCAGCACATTCACAGCCGCGTGTTTGTGGGCCGTGGCCACCTGTAGTGATGGATCGGGTTTTCGAAAAATTTCAACTCAACCTACATACATTGCTAAAACAGGGGGAGAATTTAGTGTTAAGATACCTGATTATATAGATGGTAAAACATGCCAATCCAGAAAAGATCATACACGAATTTTTGCGGGCCAACTTTAGCAATTGCATCTCTGAAGCCGTGAACTGGGGTCCCTCTATCTGAAATGCAGTGGAAAGTTTCTATTCTAAAAGATCATGGCAGAGGATGTGAAAAAAGTACCTAAGAAGTTCTGATTCTTAGCTTACCAGGATAGCCTGAGGGAGGCAAAATAGGAGAGCAATAATCGATATATAAGCATAGAAAATCATGCTGTCCATCCCCATCTGTCAAAAACAGGAAGATGTACTGAAGAGGGCAGATTGCAACTGCTTTGAACTTTCAGATCTTAGAGGCCTTTTCATGTTTGAACTAAACGTAGATTTGATCTAAATGACCTATTTGCGAATTTTACAATCCATCTTACCATAGCCTTCCTTCAGTAAATGCTTCTGTATGTGAACGCAACATTTGAAATCATTGCACTGATTAACCCTGTCCAATTGAAAGAAAGTTCAGTCATTTAAGAAAGTTCAGTCATTGAAGCCATTGATACACCTGTGTGGAATTATGAAGCCAGTGAGTACCTTCCAGGCTAGTAAAAACAACATCAATGGAAGATACACGAGCCAAATAGATAATTACCAATAACAACCTGAGCTCGTGACAGCCATATAGGCAAAGGGAATTTGGTGGCCAAGAACAAACTGAGAAGCAGCCACATTGAAGAATGGCTCCAGAGCTGCAGAATGACCAAAATTACAGTGTCAAATATTAAGCAAAAAACCGTAGAGATTATTCTGTTACTTGAACTGATTATTAGTTTTGACATGACTCAAACAAATTCTGAAGCTGAATTTTGACCTTTAATGCTGTGAGTGAATGATAAAGCAACTGCTGCAAATGAGACATTGGACATGTAATGTCCAAGAGCATGGCAGAATGCAACTAGGGTGAGAAGCAGCAATAGCTCGTTATTAATTGGCTGGTTCAAAGGGAAGAAAATCAAGATTAGAGACTATCGGATTGGAACATTATTATTCCTTGCATAGGAGAACTGTCCAGTATCAGTACGTACAGCTCGCTTTGGTAGACCGACACTCCAACTTACTAAACAGTACACAACTCCAACAAAGAGATATATCAGCGAAATGAAACTGTGAAAAGATGATGAGCTCAGAAAAGATATAACCAAACCAAACCAATACTCGAAGAACTCCACCAGACAGGTGACGATCTCTGGGATTGAGGGTAGAGACAGTGTAGGAAGACATATGGTCCACTACAAACGAAGACTGGAAAACGTCTGAGAGTATGGGTAAGAGTTATAAGAAAATGGAAAACACTGGTCCAATAGCTGAAAATGTAGTATGTGCATACTTACCTAGGGGCAGAAAAACTTGGTATGGATAAGGGAAGTAATTGTAGACTTTCTTATTTAATATGTTGACGATGACATTCAGAAAGTACCTGTTAATCACACATTTGACAGAGTCAGATGACAGAGTCTTGCCCACTTAACATGCTGGTTAGTTTAAGAAAAATCCTGACTTGTCCCCTCTAGGCAAAGATGATAGCATCAATTTCCCCATAGCCAAAAAGCCACTGCAGCAAAGCATATAGATTGGTCTTTTCATTTCCAAAAATAGATGAGAAAGCTACCATAAAACAAATGAACAAGTCAGAGTTCCATAAAGAAGCGATCAACGGTGATGACTCAATTAATAACATTGCTCAAAAATGGAAATGACAATTTCAGGAGGAAAGAATCCGATTGGCTTTGCGATCTTGTCTGATCAACAAATTTTCGAAGTACGAAAAATTTTCCCATTAGACAAAATGAAAAATCCCAATTTTGGTACACTGTCTAAGACAATAAATTATACAAACATGATCAACCATGAAAACAGAAGAGGTTACTGCTGACTGACCACATGAAGAAGAAGCCAGTAACTAAAACTGGGAACCTCTCAGAAAAGCTCTTGGCAGGTTTTGCAATCCTGAATTTAAGTTCAAAAAAACCCATTAATTTCAATAATCTCATAATAAATCACTTGCCATACTAATTAGAAGGCAAATTGGCAAAATTCTCCAACCGTTTGGTAACTTCAATTTCTTGGCCATCAGATTCTGCTGCTAAGGCTGACAATGGTGCAGGAAAACTTATGAACTCTATGCTGATGCCTCCTCAACAAAGAGCTCAAGACTATAACTTTTAACACATTGCAGGGAAATTCAGCAGGAAAACTCCGCGTGGAAGGCAGGAATCGAAAGGTTGAAGCTTGACGAGGCACAGGTTATTGCCTTCTCAGTTTGATCAAGTTAGGGGGAGCCTTGAATTTGGAAGAGCATAGTGATGATAATCCCCGAGTAAGCTGCACTGGGTTAGCAGCAATATTGATGCCATTGTTTCTCTAAGGCAATGTATCAAATGGGTGGTGATCGAATAAATATGGTTGTGGTACTATAGAAGAGAGAAAGAAAGAACACTGCCCTTTTGAATTTCAGTGACGAAAAGTTGGAAAAGTGGCCAACTTTCTGAATTTTAACTGCTGAAACATAAGTTCTAAAAGAAGAAGAGAACCTGAGGCAGAATATTGAAATACTTACTATGGAGTTGACAAAAAAGTGTTGGGAGTTTGGAGGAATTACCACTTATATTAAACATTGGAATCCCAATAATTAGCAGAAGGGGAAAAAGGGGGGAGGTTTTGGTTCATTGGTATGATGTGATTTGACCCAAGTTTTTGAGAAATATTATGTTTCTTTTAGTTGCTTTTGTTGTAAGCTAGTAATATATTTTTAGCCATACACTATTTTCCTCCTTAATTGGGGAGATGCCCTTTTTCATTTTGATGGACAAATAAAGTGAAATATCATCGAAGCTGAAGATTAGGATTGAAAATTTGATCGTTACTATATATCGTTCCTGTTTCTTAAGAAGGTGGGGTAAAAAAAAAAAAAAGAAGATTTTCTTTTTTTTTTCCCCCTAGTAAGGTTAAATTTAATTTATGATCCAAATTTATGATCTTTCTTAGTGTCAAACTTCAAACCTTCATCGTGAGGGTGAAAAATATCTATCTGTTCAATGACACTGTTCTGATTTAAGGGTCATATTACTCATATACTATGTTTTGAACATCAGGGCAACATCAACCCATAAATTTTGGGATTGCATAACATCAGTAGCTTGTCCTATGTACTGATGAACTTGAGCATGTTCATCTAATAACACCAAATAGCTCACAATTTTATCAAAAAACAATGCTCTTCTTCTCTCAAGTCTCACAATAACTAATTTTTTTTTTTTTCCCTCAAATTTCATGATACTCTCTCGTGAATTTTTTTTTAGAATTTTGTTTCTGTATTATAATAATGATAAGAAATGAAGCAATTCAAAAAAATTTGGTTTTTGAAAAAAATTGACTTCTGAGCAATATGAGGAGGCCTAGCTTGTATGTATGTGATCAAGTAAGAGTTGGGCAAAAGTGGGTGAAGATATAAGTGGAAGATGATGTTAAAGGTGATCATGGTTTCATTCTCAACTTGCCAATGCTAATTTCAGAAAGGCCACTAATTATGAATATATTTAGTTGGCTTAAGCTAGCAAAAACAGCCGCATGCTGTTTATGAAATACAAATATATATTGGTTTAAGTGATTTCTCGCTTATTTTTCTTAGTTAAGGTTTTCAATTTGAGTTTTGTGAGTGGAAATAATTCATGATGAAAGAATTTTATCGTTTATGGGTCAACAATAACTCGATTTCAATACTCTATTTTTTTATGAACTAGTAGCAGCTGAAATTTAGCAAAATGGAAGATTAAAGATCAAGAAGTGTATGATTTATGAAATAATATAGAATAAATAAAGAATTTTACTTAAATACTAATCTGATTATGGTTTGGTAATTTCTTCCACTAAACAACTTTGTTCGGATCAAAATCATAAACGCTAAGAAATTAGAAATCCCAACCGACCTCACAGTTTCTGGGAAACCCCAACCAAAAAAAAAAAAAAAGAATTTCAAGCAGCTATCGGGATTTTTTTAATTTTTAAGAAAGGCATTTTGCTTTGTTTCCTGAAAAACCAGTGAAGAAGGAAAAGAGGAACATGGCAGGGGGTGGGGGCAAGGAAGAAGAACAAGATGTCATGTCCGTACACTCTCCTTGCAAAGCTCCTCCTTCCTCTGCATCTTCTCTCTCCAAGGTCTCTCTCTCTTTCCGGACATTTTATGGTTCTGGGTTGGCCTAATTTTTGTGATTTCTCATCTGGGTTTTTGTTGGCATTGAATTAGCAGGAGCAATCTCAGGCACAACTGGAACTGAGATTTTTAGAGGCGCTTGAAATTTACCCTCCTGGCAAATTAAAAGGCATGTACACTCATTGCCCATCTCAATATGTGAAGTATATATCTATTTTATGACTAAATTTTGGTCATATATGCCTTCAAATTTTGTTCTTGGTTGTTGAAATTAAGTTGTTCTATTGATCAGAGTATGCATTGTTGAATGGCTATGTGTTTGTTTATGCTTAATTCTTAGTGGGTTGAGCTAATTGTGTTCATTTAGTCTTTTTTAGTTTATCTTATTGGCAATTCTAGAACATTAAGCTGGGACATAGAGAATAGGAGGAAGATTTATGGCTATGCTCTTTTTGTGTCTTCCTGGATGCATTGTGTATTCTTAGCCTCCATTTAAAGAAAAAAAAAATTATGTCAATCAGGTTGGATGCAATGAATGGCATTCTGGTGAAGGCTGGGATGCTAGGATGTGAAAGTCCCACCCTTTTTAGCAGGCCTTGGGGATGCATCTTGATACCTAGCTCATGTTGTAGATAGAATTTTCAACTTAGACCTTCGAATTCATAAAACTCAATAAGAGATTTCCAGATTTTTTCAATGATGTGTAGTTGGTCGAACTCCTTGTTGAATATTAACATCCCATTCTGAGAACGGAATTGGGGAAGTTTCTTTCTTTTTTTTGGGGGGGTGGTGGTCCACTCATCTTAGTAGGGTGCAGCAGAGTGCATCAAAACAGAACAGGAACATTGCAATGAATGCATGTCATGATCCAGCTAGTGAATAGCCAAGCCCTACTGACTGTGTCCCAAGTATGGCCACTCAGTAGATCCAATCTATAGGGTGTTTTTGAGTGGCCGCCGTCCTCATAGTTCATGTGTAGATCCAGAAATTACATTGTCCGTGCTGTATGCATAATGTCCTTGCATAAATGTTGTAGATATAGCTAGATCAACATTAGCACTTGCGAAATGTTGGGGATGTATTTATATTGAGCTGATGTAGATGCTTGTTTTTCCTGTGTTCTGTTGGTGATCCTGATTCTGTGACGAACTGGGGGAAAACGGCTGTGACTGAGGTGTATGGGGCCTTTTGTTTTCATAAGTAAAAGAATGTTTGCCCTACCACAGTACGACCTTTTAGTCAGGGTGAACATCGGATAGCTGTATTTGACAAAAAGAACACAAAACATCAAAATAAACTTGTTAAGGATGCAATCATGTGGGAACTCAAGATCTTCGTTGTACATATCTACTGAAAACAGCCTTAAAACTTGTTGATGGATCAAGCTTGATTCAAGGGGAAAAAGGGACAAAGAAGGTTGGGGAGGGGAGAAGGAGGGAGGCAGGGAGCCTTTGTCTATGGGAACTTGAGGGCACATGGAATATGGAGCTATTGCTGATGTAGCCTTTGAGTATGATTTCTTTCCCTTTGTTCTTATTCCACAGAAATGGAATTTTATTTTATTATTATTGTTTTTTATTTTATTATTATTGTTTTTTTTGTGTGAAGCTGCTTTTAGTTATAGTGTATTCTTAAAGCTATACATTAGAGTTTTATTTTGGCAGAGGTAAGGCCCAAGCTTACGAGGCTGCTTTACCTATATTTTGTGATTGATACGTTCATGTCTTCTGTGCGAAGTTGCAAACAGATATAGTTTTTATTTAACAGTTGCCATCCTCCTTTTATTTTGGCCTGTCTCAAATGAACTGTTCCACAGCGAAAACTGCTGGCACTTCACAATGTGGCGTGGTGTTGTCGGTATGTGAAGGCAAGAATAGGTTGCTTTCATGATGTCCACTTCCATTATGATTGTACATTTATTACATCGCTCCGCTAAAACCTATTACTGGTGGTTCATCCTTGCTCATCTTAGTATCATGGGAATTCTATTTGGATATTTACTCAAAATGGAGGGAGCATATGAATATGAACAGACAAATTTATATTATGTCTGCTTGAATGTGTTTCTAGAATGCATTAACTTTATGAAATTACACAACTGCATAATACCACTTTTCCTTCAGGCATACATCGCCACTTTGTCCTTTATGGTGTGATGGAATTTCTGCGAAGAAGGTATGACTGACATCACCTTAAGCCTTTGATGAATTTGTTCCGATTTTAAAACTACGTTCGGATTTCAATTTTGTTGATCCTCCCTTTTTTCCCCTGACAGTTTCGACCGCCAATTCTCTTCTGAAGAGGTATTGCGCTTGTTAGATCGCTTCTACAACTTGGAGATGCTGGTAAGTTACATGTTAAGGATAATTTGTTTGAAGAATTATGGAGGTTTTTGTGTGTGATTGAAACTGTACCAAGGGCTAGCAATGTCTGTCATGACAGACGAGATGTTAACATGACGTGAATTAATTGAATGTTAACATCAGAAGTATGAGCCCAGCGTGGCGGTCTGCCTCAAAGGTTTTAACTGTTTTGAACAAACGGAAGTCGATTTTTCCGATAATTTAAGTTGCTTTGAGGTAAATCTGGTAATGATGTGAGTATCATATGTTCATATGAGGTTGACTTGGCCTGACCCGATTCAGTTGCCAGCTTGTGCTTCGGCACAAGCCAGATAATTGTTGAACTCTTGACTTATTGTGCTAAAAAACCA
>NCQV01129630.1:0-17127 GCA_002740545.1 Lophocereus schottii | reverse complement strand
AGCTTGGTTTATGTGTGTATTTGATTGAAAAATGATCTTTATTGTATAATTATAAAGTGAATTTGAGTTTGGTGATTTGTATGATGTTAGGATAGACCAAAGCATGTTTCCATGCTTTTAAGGATTGGTTTAAGGTGAGGATTTGTATAAAAAAGAGAGGGAAATGCTAAAACAGTGAGGGCTAGAAATTTTAAGAAAACAGGGCAGAATTTGGGATTAAATTGGTAATGATCAACTTATTAGAAAATTGTGCTTCTTGGTGGGTAGATAGTTCAATGTGTTAGCTTTCAAATATTTTTTGAATCGACTTAATCTGAGGTCAGTGGAAAAACTTATGGTCATTTTACCAAAACTGTGCAGAATGGACCAAAACTAACATGCTTGTGTTCGAGCCTCATTTTGAGAATTATATTGCTGTAACCAAGCTTGGTGTTTCAAATGAAAGATTTTGGGGACTTTCTAAGCTTTCTATATTGGGGTTTTGAGTCTTAATCAGAGGTTAGATGACTAAGTTATGAGTCATTCTTTCTAAGCCCCTGTTATGCTTTTACTTTTCTTTTACTAAATTAATAGCTATGAAATAAATATTTTTGCTAACCGTATGTTCCTACAACAACAATTTTGTACAGAATAAGGGCCTAATCTATCATTCCTTCCACTATTGTGCATTATATTATTCACTGAGCTTACATTTGAAAATTTTAGGTATGTTCATTGTTTGTATCTTTAGAAATCATCACGTACTTATCAAAATTATAATATTTTGGTAAGTACATCAATGAATCATTTTAATAAGTGATTTATCACATAATTAGTAACCCCATTAGATATCAGTTATAGGGCATTGCCCTTTAGTTACCCGCAAAGCTTCAGGTCAGGTCCCGATCAGTTTGGCAGGTGTACACCTATCTTCAGATCATAACAGTTACTAGGAGTTCACTATTAGATAATAATTGACAATGCAGTTTCATATTTATCTCATTTCCTATTTTTAATTAAAAATGAATTGCAATACAGGCCCAACCAATTTTTTATGAACTTTTAACGGTACAGAAATGCATGTACTCAGCTTCGGCTCACAATTTGAAATGTTTTCATATTTTGTTTTAGGAAAGTGTTCAGTTAATCGCCCTTAGGCAAGCAGCACGGTTGAAGATGATAAGTAAGCCATGAAGTCTATATGGAAAGAGAGTGCATTATCGTTGAGATGTTTATAACACTATATTGTGATATATTTTGGTGTGAAAACTGTATATTTTATCAGAATCTGTATTTTGGTGTAACCCAAGAGATCTTTGAATGGTTTTGATGTTAGAACAGTTTCTATATTCATCTAAATGGTCTGATGGGTTGTGATGGTGTGAATGCCTTTGATAGTAAACATTGATTATTATGGATAAATTTATCATGTACAAGCAAAGCCTTGTCCTTGTTGGATGGCGGTAATTCCTGATAGTTTGGGTTACCATGTCTAATTGGGAAAACTAATGAAAGAAATGCAAATAGTGATTTATGTACATTTGGGGCGTCACATATTTGGTATCAGATCTAGGTTGATATTTTCTTTGTAAACTTATGGAGTTTAGAAGTAAAAGGGTGAGAATGGTTGCTAGTGAGGGCTATTGTATACTGCTAGAGTGATATTAGAAGTGTAGGAACGCTATTAGAAATGTAGGTTGCTTACATTTGCATGTTCCTTAATTATAGTTATGTATGCCTCTCATATATGTCTTTTGTTTGTTAGATGGACCCTTATGGTGTCAACATGGTGCTGGGTGCATCTATGGCTGCTCACATCGTGCTACTGCATGCTAGTATAGAGGCTCATGCAGATGACCCTTTCTCTGAGTTTCACAGTATTACGGTCCGTGCATATAGACTGCTCTGGTCCTTACCCACAGTTGATCCGTAGGTGGACTTTAGGCTTCGTTATTATCACTATATGGTAACAAGGTGCCCAGGTTGGGACGAGCCTAGGTTTCAGGCTTAGGGGGCTTGGACGACTATCGCTACGGAGTTGTTGTTGAGGGAGGAGTTTCACCAGAGGGGGGTTACCATGGAGACTCTACAGCATGTCTTTCCATTACATCAGGCACATACCTCGCCTGCAGCCCCAGCACCAGCACAGGGACCACCCTCCCTGCCTACACCAGGTACCCAATTGATACCTGACAGTCCAGGGGAGGCTGATGTGGTGATAGACCTCCTTGGTACACCAGAGACAATGATGGTTAGTTCTGAGGACGAGGGTAAACAGCAGGAGGAGGATGATTCCGACGAGGATTAGGATATTGATGAGGCAGTGGTAGAACAACAGTGGGATTAGGAGATTGACGAGATGATAGTGGAGCAACAGGTTGAGCAGGAGGTTGGTGATGCCGAGTCAGAGGTATCGATTAGCAGCTTCAACTCAGGCGAAGAGTCTGATGATGAGTCTGACCCAAATTATGATCCATCTAGGGATGGTTAGGTAATTCTAGGGGTTAGTGTTAGTAGTTTTCTTTTTGAGCCCTGTATGTTTATGGTATGCTCAGATTGGATAGTTGTATTTTGTGTAGCATATGACATTGTATGTCGTTAGTTCAATCCTCTCCAACTGTGATGACATGATCCGTATCTCTTTTTGGTCATGGAATGGATCTAGTGTCTTGGGCTTAGTTAGTGTTTGGGGTTGAGGTAGGAGTCAAAACTGACTTTGCCCAGTCAGTTAGATATGATATGTTTTGCTGATCATGTATATAAATAGGCAGTTATGTTTGTAAATAAGCAGTTATGAAATGATATAATGAAGCTTTGGGTTTGTTTTCAATAATCTTTGAGTTATATTAAATGTATTTGTTGGGCATGCTTATCTTATATGTTTGGGTATCCCAATGATTGAATTATTTCGTTTAATGTATAATCAGAATGTCTGAATCAGTGCACAACAATACAGAGGTTCATATAGAGGAAATCTCCAACCATGGCTAGGAATCGGGTGATCAAGCCTCCCATCATGTGCCACCCAATTTTAGCCAAATGCCACCGATTCCTTCTAAGTTGGCTAACAATATTGGGGACCCGAACTATTGGCCGACTTTAGTAGCTAAATTGATGAAGCAGATTCTCCAAGTACTCACTGAAACCCCTCCTAAAGAGGATAAATTAGCAGATATGGTAGCACAACACAACCCTAAAGTTTATGATGTAACTTATGATCCAGTAGTATCACAAGAATGGATAAGGGGAATGGAGAAAATCTTTACAGTGGCAGAAGTGTCAGAAGAAGAGAAAGTAAATATTGGGACATATTATTTGACTGGTGAAGCTGATATTTGATAGAATACTATTAAGGATAAACTCATAGGGCCTGGATTCACCTGGAGTAAATTCCTGAGTGAGTTAAGGGCAAAATTTTACCTAGTTGTGGTCCAAAGGCAAAAGGAGAAAGAGTTGTGGTCCAAAGGCAAGATGAGTGGCATCATGATTGTGATGCAGTACGCTAGTAAGTTCACAGAATTATCCAAGTTTGTTCCTGAGTTTATATCATTTAAAAGGTTGAAGATGAGAAGGTTTGAAGAGGGTTTGGCTTTCTATATTTGGAATCAGTTAGTTGGGCAACCAATTTTAACTTACCAAAAACTATATGAGCGAGCGACTGAAGTGGAGCGAGTAAAGACAGAGTTGAGAGCACTGCATCCCATCAACCAAAAGAAAAAGGGGTTTGAGTGAGGAACTCCAAGTGAGAGTGTGAACCAGAAGAAACCTTCTCCTGCCTCCCCCAGGAGCCGTCCTATAGGCTCGAAGCGCCCTGTGTGAAATACGGTAGAACAAATCACACCTCCCCTAAATACCGAGTAGGAACTAATAAGTGTATGTTTACACCTTATTATTGCATGCCCCGGAAGGATGAAGGTTGTAAACAAAGGTGCAGCAAAACCATTGGAACTCTCTTTTTAATTCCAAAGTCATTTTTTGTGTTATTTGATTCGTGTGCTACTCATTCAGTTATATTCACCCGATCTGCCATGTAATTGAACCTGGAAGATAGGAGGACGGAAACCAATTATAGGATCAAGCTACCTAATGATTGTGTGATTGAATGCCGTATATCCTATAAACTTGTTCCCATTACCATTGGTGGAACCCCCTTCCATGTAGATTTGATTCAATTTGATTTATTTGATTTTGACATCATTCTGGGAATGAATGATGATCTTAAGGTTATTTTGAAAGATGGAAAAGGGAGAGAAGCATTCTTCTATGGGCAGAGGGAGGAAAAATCCTATCCGTTGATTTCTGCTATAAAAGCAAGTAAGTTATTATGTCAAGGGTGTATGGAATATTGGTGTTATGCTATTGGCACCCAAGCAAAAGAAGAGAAAGCTGAAAATATTCGTGTAGTCTGTTAATTTGAGGATGTTTTCCTTGAAGAGTTACGATGATTACCCCCCAGAGGGAAATTAATTTTGGAATTGAATTAATCCTTGATGCCTAGCTTATTTCTAAAGCCCCATATTGTATGGCCCCAACTGAGCTTAAGAAACTGAAGCTTTAATTAGATGAGCTACTATAGAAGAGCTTTATCAGGCCAAGTGTGTCACCATGGGGTGCCCTAGTGTTTTTCGTAAAGAAAAAGAATGGAACATTAAGGCTATGTATTGACTACAGGGAGTTGAACTTGATCACTATCAAAAATAAATATCCTTTATCGCGAATGGATGATTTGATCAATTGCAAGGAGCAGGAGTCTTCTCTAAGATTGGTTTGAGGTCAGGGTTCCACCACCTTAGGATTAAACCTGAAGATATCCCCAGGACTGCATTTAGAATTAGGTATGGCTACTATGAGTTTACAGTGATGCCATTTGGCATCACCAATGCTCTTGCAGCCTTCATGGATCTTATGAATAGAGTCTTCAGACCCTATCTAGACAAATTTATAGTGGTGTTTATAGATGACATTCTTATCTATTCTAAGGACAAAGATAAACATGTTGATCATTTGAGGATGGTGTTACAAACCCTGAGAGAGCGTCATCTTTACGGCAAATTAAAGAAGTGTAAATTCTGGTTGGAAGAAGTGATGTTTTTGTGTCATGTGGTTACAAAAGAAGGAATCAAAGTTCACCCCCCGAAGGTGAAGGCAATCACAGAGTGGTCAAGGCCTACTAACACCATTGAGATTAGAAACTTTCTGGGTTTAGCAGGTTATTATCAAAGGTTCGTCAAGGACTTTTCAAAAATAGCTTTAGCTCTGACCAATCTACTGAAGAAAGCAAACAAGTTTAAGTGGACCGAAAAATGTGAGAAAACTTTTTAAGAGCTAAGGCAGCGACTAACTACTGCCCCAATCCTAAAGCTACCGATGGAACGTAAGGAGTATCCTATTTTAGTGATGCTTGAAAGAACGTATTGGGGTGTGTTTTGATACAGGAAGATAAGGTAGTAGCTTATGCCTCTCGACAGCTCAAGCCCTATGAGAAAAACTATCCTACCCATTACTTGGAGCTAGCAACCGTGGCCTTTGCGCTGAAAATTTAAAGACATTACTTATAGGGAGTACCATGCAAGATTCATACTGACCATCAAAGTTTAAAGTATATCTTCACCCAGACGGAGCTTAACTTAAGGCAACGACATTGGTTTGAGCTACTTAAGGATTATGATTTGCAAATTCAATATCATCTAGGAAAAGAAAATGTTATAGTAGATGCCCTGAGTAGGAAAGAGAAACATAGCTCAAATATTATGGTGATTGCTCAGTTGAGTCTCTTGAAAGAGCTTGAGGACTTAGGAATTCAACTAGTGTCCCATGGGTAAGCACATGTTCAATTATCAGCATTACCTTACAACCTTTTATAGTGGAGGAAATTCGGGTGAACCAAGAAAGTGATCCTAAACTCCAAAGAATAAAGCAAAATTTAGTGAAAGGAAAGTCTCGCAGGTTTGTAGTACATGAGGATGGGACCATGCGATTCCAGAATCGCCTATGTATGCCCCGAAATGAGGAATTAAGGAAACAGATCCTAGAAAAGGCTCACAATACTCACTACTCGGTGCATTCAGGAGGCACTAATATGTACAGAGATTTAAGGCAATACTTCTGGTGGAATAATATGAAAAAGGAGGTTGCAGAATATATAGACAAGTGTCTAACCTGCCAGAAAGTTAAAGTAAAGCATCACATCTCGTGGGTGAATTGCGACCCATAGAAATTCCCACTTGGAAGTGAGATTTAATCTCAATAGACTTTGTTATGGGTTTACCCCTTTCTGCCGCAAAAAAGAATGTTGTCTGGGTTATAGTCGATCGGCTTACCAAGTCGACTCATTTTCCGCCAATCAAAGATCCCTGGGAAGTTGAAAAACTAGCCCAGTTATATGTTAAAGAGATAGTCCGAATACACGGAATCCCCTTAGATATAGTATCAGATAGGGATCAAAGATTCTAAGCCGTTTTTGGCAAGCACTTCAAAAGGCCGTTGGGACTAAATTGAACTTTAGCAGCTCTTATCACCCTAAGACAGATGGGCAAACTAAAAGAGTGGATCAAATTCTAGAGGACATTTTAAGAGCTTGTGTGTTGGAGTTCTTAGGGAAGTGGGAATACGATTTACTGTTGGTGGAGTTTTCTTATAACAATAGCTACCAGTCCACCATCAGAATGACCCCGTTTGAGGTTTTATATGGAAGAAAGTGTAGAACCCCATTGTGTTGGAGTGAGTTGGATGAGGCATTGATTATAGGCCCTGAAATGATCCAAGAAACCGTGGAAACAATAAGAAGGATTTAGGAGCACATTAGGGTTGCCCAGAGTCGGCAAAGGAGTTATGCGAACAAGAGAAGGAGGCCCTTGCAGTTTCAAGTAGGCGATAAAGTTTTTCTGAAAGTATTGCCAACTAAGGGTGTCAAGAGGTTCAGGGTATGAGGCAAATTGAGTCCAGGATATATTGGACCATATGAAATCATTCAAAAGTTAAATCCCATAGCATATCGACTGGATCTGCCAGTAGAGCTAGAACACGTGCATAACATGTTTCATATCTCTCAGCTTAGAAAGTACACTCGAAATCCAAACCACACCATTGTATCTGAACCTATTGAAATTACTGCGGATTTGGTATATGAAGAGCGACCAATCCAAATAGTAGATCATAGGATTAAGCAGTTGCGCAACAAGCAGATACCTCTAGTCAAAATGCTATGGTCAATTCATACCTCCCGAGAAGCTACTTATGAGACTGAAGAGGAAATGAAACCCAAATACCCATAATTGTTTGAGGTAATCTTGCATTACATGGTAAAGTCATAAGTTTCGAGTGAGAAACTACTTAAGGGGGGAAGGCTGTAATAGCCCAATCCTAAGTTATTTAATTATGTTTATTTATTTAATTATCTTATGTTCATGATTTTTTCCTCATAATTATTTATCGTATTTATTTATCCTGGTGGGGAAAAATTTATTTGGGTCCTCACTTGGCAATTCGAATTTTATTTATTTATTTAATTGATTAACAAAAGCTTTGAAAGAATTGATAATAGGTCGTAACAAGTTTAATCTAAGTAATTTATTTTGTTTTCCGTAACATTACAAAAATTCAATTTTGAGTGTCGTAAAAACATTATCGTTACGAAGCATTTTATTCCCGAACCCACTTATTTCAGCCGATTTGAAGCCCAACAAGTTTGTTTATTAGCCTAACTAATTACTATGATTAAGCTTAAGCATGGTTAGCCCCAAAAAAGCTACTTTTCTAGTTAAAAACTCAGCCACAAGAGTTGGATTAGTCAAAGAAACACCACTCAACCCAAAAAACTCCATGTTCTCTCCCCCCCACGGCAACAGCTCCAACCACTATTTGGCTATTTTCTCGCCAATTTTTCGGCCAGCTCGGGTGACCTCCAATCCCTTGGACATCCTAGTACCACTAACCACCATCTTCCATCATCAAAACCACTGAACATAACCCTCGTCTCTACTTATCTTCAAGCAAAGTGAGTAATCTTAAACTTGATCTTATTGGTTTTGCTTTTTACTTTAGTTTTGATTCTTGTTTTGATGTTTGTGATCTTTGATCATAATGTTTTGACAAGAAATAAGAGTTATTTTGGTGTTGATCATGGTGGAGTTGAGGTTGGATCATGGTAGGGTTAGGGTTAATCCTTAATCATGCAAGCTTGATGTTAAAGCATTGGATTTTGATTGTTTTATCTTTGATTTGGTCATCTTCTAACCTATTGGTGTTTGTGATGATGTTTGTGATGATTTCAAATGAGTTGGATTGAGTCCAAGTTGGCTATAACGAGGGTTTTGGCACGTAATGTATGATTTGGATTAAACTAGTATTAAGCTTGGTTTATGTGTGTATTTGATTAAAAAATGATCTTTATTGGATATGATTATAAAGTGAATTTGTGTGTGATGATTTTGTATGATGGTGGGATGGACCAAAGCTTGTTTACATGCTTTTAAGGAATGGTAGTTGAGGATTTTTGTAAAAACGAGAGGGAAATGCTAAAAGGGTGAGGGCTAGAAATTTCAGGAAAACGGGACAGACTTCGGGATTGAACTGGTAATGATCAGCCTATTAGAGAATTATGCTTTTTAGTGGGTAGATACTTTAGTGTGTTATCTTTCAAATGCCTTTGAATCACCTTAATCTGAGGTCTTTGGAAAAAGTTATGGTCATTTTACCAAAACTATGCAGAATGGATCAAAACTAACATGCTTGTGTTCTAGCCTCATTTTGGGAATTCTATTGTGGGAATCAGGCTTGGTGTTCCACATGAAAGATTTTTGGGACTTCCTAAGCTTTCTATATTGGGGGTTTCAGTCTCAATAAGAGGTCAGATGACTAAGTTATCAGTCATTCTTTCTAAGCCCCTATTATGCTTTCACTTTTCTTTTATTAAATTATTAGCTATGAAATAAATATTTTTGCTAATTGTATGTTCCTACAACGATAATTTTGTACTGAATAAAGGCCGAATCTATCATTCCTTCCAGTTTTGTGCATAATATTATTCAGTGAGCTTACATTTAAAAATTTCATGTATAGTCATTGTCTGTATCCTTAGAAATCAACATGTATTTATCAAAATTATAATGTTTTGATAAGTACATCAGTGAATCACTTTAATCAGTGATTTATCACATAATTAGTGGCCCCATTAGTTATTAGTTGCAGGGCATAGCCCTTGAGTTACCTTTGTGGCTTCAGGTCAGGTCCTGATCGGCTTGGTAGGTGTACACCTATTTTCAGATCGTAATAGTTACTAGGAGTTCACTATTAGATAATAATTAGCAATGTAGTTTCATATTTATCTCATTCCATATTTTTAATTAAAAATAAATTATAATACGGGCCCAACTAGTTTTTTATAAACGTTTAATAATATAGGAATGCATGTACTGAGCTTCAGCTCACAGTTCAAAATGTGTTCATGTTTTGCTTTAGAAAAGTGTTCAGTGAATCAACCTCGGGCTGGTAGGATGGCTAAAGATGATAAGTGAGCTAGGAAGTCTATATGAAAAGGTGGTCTATTATCATTGTGATGTTTATAAGACCGTATTGCGATATATTTTGGAGCAGAAGCTATATATTTCATCAGAATTCTATATTTTGGTGTAATCCTTGAGATGTTTGAATGGTTTTGGTATCAGAACATTTTCTATATTTATCTAAATGGTACGATGGGCTGTGATGGTGTGAGTGCCCTTGATGGTAAACATTTATGGCTAAGTTTATCTTATACAAGCAAAGCCTTGTCCTTGTTGGACGGCAGTAACGCCTGATCATTTGGGTTATCATGTCTAATTAGGAAAACTAATGAAGGAAACGTAAATAGCGATTTATGTACATTTGGGGCGTTACACTTCTAGGCCCTTATCCTCTGCATTAACTGAGGTTGGGGATGTGTGTAAGTCCTATTATTGGCCCCAGAGTTTTGATGCGCTCAAGAGAGCTCTCACTTCTATCCCGGTGACATGCTTTCTTTGGAACATCCTTCTTTTTACTAATGGTTTTAACTTTTTTGAGGACTGTTCAAGTTTATTGATAAGTTTCTATGAGTAGGGGTGTGCAAAACCGATTACCCAGAGTTTCGGTTAACAAAAATTGGTTAACCGGTTTTTCAGTTCAAAAAAATTTCAAACTGTAACCGAATCAAAAATTTTGGTTAACTACTTTTCGGTTAATCGAAAATTTCGGTTCGTCCAAATCCCGAATCGTAACCGAATCCAAAAAGTCGGTTAACCAATTTTTCAGTTTAGTTGTCGATTAACCGTTCAGAAATAATGTAAAATGTATACTCTCTTACCTAAATTTTTCATTTTTTTCTATTTGGGTTCTTTTAGAAAAATTAAACGTTGGTTACCATTTATATATAATAAAAAAAGTGCACTTTCTTATCTAAATTTTTAATTTTTTGTGTATAATTTTTTTGAAAATAAAATTATTTTCGATTCAGTTAATTGAATTTTGAAAATTTTCAAACCATAACCCAATCGAAAATCAAAATTTTTCCGGTTGGGTTAACCGAACTGATTTTTTTCAAAAATTTATTCGGTTAACTGGTTTTTTTGTTCGATTTTTGATTTTTCAGTTCGGTTTTCAATTTCTAGTTTTTTTGCACACCCCTAGCTATGAGCTTTGGTAGGGATTGATACAAGTCGCAAGTTGATGATTTGATAGAGTGGCTGATGCTTCTTGAGCCACTTGTACCGCATCTTAGTGAGTCATAGTTTAGGTGCACTCAGCATGCAACCTGGTATGATCGTTTTAACTCTTTTCCCTTCTTCTTTTTCTTTTCTTTATTTCTTTTTGTACATAATTGTGGATATTTAGGATTGTGATTGAGTGGGTGATCAATTTTGAGGTGAACTTTGGAATTTGTTAAGCTAAGATGACTATGATCACCCCTATTTCTTTTGTGTTTTGTTTTGTAAATATTTGTTGGTGTTGTTTGGTTTTGTGCTTATTAGTGATCTCATAAGTTTCTAGATACTTGTGAATTCGAGTTTGGTTTATGGCTGGATTGGTCATTTGCTTGCTTTTTGCACCCTAGTTCCCACAATGAGGAGATTGTGGAGTTTTGGTGTGTGGCTGAGGTGCCCATCTGTATATATTTTTTGAAATTTTTGAAAAAATTTCAAAAGATTTTTCTTTTTCATTGGGGATTTGTGTACTTCCTTAGGTAATTGTGATACCATGTTGCTAGTTCATTGAGTTATATAAAAATAAAGTTTGGATGATGACATGTCTAGTTAAGGATATAGATTCGATTTTTTATAGTAGCCCCATCTCATATATATGCTTTTGTGCCTACCTTGCTCACTTTTGCATCAATTCTTTGGGTATTGTTGTTAAATTGGCATGTGAGCTTTTTGTTTCTCGAAGTTGCCTTTTAAGGTCTTGAAAAATGCGGAAAAAAGAAATAACAAAGAAAAGGTCCAAAAAGTAAATAAAAACCTGGGCAGCGATGTTCAAAGCCAGTATCTTTATTTTATACCTTCAATTGGCTTGAATATATGCTATTTTATTTGATTACATATCTGTTTGTGCAATGAAATAAGTGCTTTGTACAATCTAATAGACTTCCCTTTTAGGAAGGCTCGAATATTTGTAAGTCAAGTGGATATTATTCTTGTTAAAAAAAGGAAAAAAAGAGAAAAAAAAAGGAAGCAAAGAAGGTAGTTAGGCAAGGAAATAGGGATTGTATCAATGTTAACAACTTGGTTCATAGGGACTAATACACATTTGCACAGGCATCAAGGTGTACATATAATTGCACATTATTGTGTGGGGTGAAAAATGAAGGTCAAGGTGCTTCTTGTGACTTAGATGTCTTTTGATTGTACATTTTGTTTGCATATAATATGGTGATTTGGTTACTAGAGTGACGCAATGGCCTAAATCATGCAAATAATTTCCCCATTATTTCTATAGATGATCATGTTTTTAGAAAAAAAACCAAAAAGATCTTCCTTTGTTTCTAAAAAGATTTTTGTGGGTATTTCACTTGAAAATCGTTATGAGACTTCATTGGTCCACTTGGAAAATCGAGGGGTTTAAAAGGCTTGTTGCATATGCTAAATGCAACTATGATTCCTATAAAAGTAGATTAGAAATTTCTTTTTCTTTTTTTCCATTTCTTGTTGCTTAGTTAGTTTGTTTTGTCGAGGACGAGCAATGTCTTGATGTGACGACATTTGTTCTGGCACAATGCGCATGAATTTTATACCTCATTCTACCAAGATTTAGTTCAAATGATTGGTAAATTATGTTATTTATTTGTGTTTGGTTGGGTTTGTAGGTAATAAAGAAAATTGCATAAATGATGAATAATTTGTGAAAGCATAACAAAAGTTAGGCATGTTAACCCAAAAAACCTTGGAGGACAACCTGAGATAACCATGAAGCAAGGTCAGCTTAACAAGCACAAAAATTGTGGGAGAAATAAGGAAGAACACTGTAGAAATTTGGCATAGGTTGTTAGTGCTAGGTGGCAATGGTTGTTGTGCCCATGCCAAATCCTGTTTTTACTCTATTTCTATGCAGAATTCTAGAAACATGGCGCGGGGTACCTGTGTCACCCGCTGTCCTGCCTAGCTTCTGTTGTTGGCTTGCAGACCTATGCCACTTAGCACGGTTTGCCCATGCCACTTAGCATGATTGTGACCAACCTGTTGCATCGGGATCTATTTAAGGCCCCTTCCCTCATTTGTGTAATTATCTAATTTTAGATTTTAGGAATAGGGTTTAGCCAGGGCTTAGGAGAGATTAGTGTAGATATAGTTTCATTTTGTAGCCATATTTCAATCGTAATGAAGTTTTGATGTAATTAGCTTTCTGTCTCTCTCTTTCGTCTTCATTTTTATTCAAATTCTTACTTTGTTGAGTTTGATTTACTAGTTTAATGTCTAAATTTACATGCTTTTGTTTATTGATTGAGTGTAATAAATGTCTCCCTTTCCTAATTGTCATTATACTCTCTTATCTTTTCTTAATCTCTGATTCCCTTTCTTCAAGAGTGCAGCTTCCAAACTCTTTCTCTCCCCTCCATCTTAGGGTTTGAAAGCCCACCGCTACAAGTTGAAGTTTTTGGCTCTCAATCGGTTGGATTAGGAGTAGCTGAGTTAGATTAATGAGGATAAGTAGAGAATCCACCTCCAATCATTAGCCACTTGCTCCAACAATTGAGACCAACCTCCATTGTTGGATTTTTAAGGTTTTGAGTTGTTCCCTCTTTTCTCTCTTTAGCAAATTTCACATTCTTTTAGTTAATTAGATGTTTTGCTAGTTATTGTTAGTTAATATAATGTTTTTTGTTGATTTTGTTAATTACGCTTTGTTTTAGTTTAGTTTAGTTAATATTATTTAGGTTACGATTAGCAAGTAATTAATTAATGAATCATTCTTAGTGGCATTTATGGTTTTCACTATGTTAGAGTTGGGGCCGAAAATGACTAGTGACTTGATTTCCACACCGTCCCAAAGTACAACAAATTTCCACCCTTACTCTCCCTTAAAAAACTACATCAATACTTCTCTTATGGTCTTATTGGACTGACCCAAGATAATAGCAAGTTAAAGTAATTAAACTAGCTTTTGCTCCTTAAAAGAGGGCTTGGCTGAGCTTCAATGGTGCAACTGTTGACTGTGAAATTCTAGCATTGCCTAGGAAGGTTAGTGTTTGGCTCAATTAATTAGTTTATCTTATGTTTTGTTATAACTCAAGTCCTTCTGTTTTTTTTTTTTCTCAATAGTTTAGTTTTACTTTTTCTCACTCTTCACTCTACCTAGTTCAAAACACATGATTTTGGCTTCGGTAATTGGCGGCACAACTCCTTTTGTTGGATACGACCTATACTTGTAGTTGTTAGCGATAGCTGCATCATTTGCTACTAGTGTTGAGATAACAAGTGCTAACATAGTGATCTTCATCAATGACAGTCAAACCTCTAGAGATGACCACATTATGAAACACAAATATGCTAGTGTATTAAAGATACTTATGGCTACAAATGTCCTCACATCTCTACAAACCTCATGTTTGCATCCCTTTTAAATAGAACTTGTAAGTTGTTCATACAAGTATCTTTACTTAAATTTCTTTTGAAATTGTCATTTGTGCATCAATATGATGTAAATTTAGGTCAAAACTAGTATTTTTTATATAAAGCGGGATCAAGATAAACTGCATAATATGAGTGGAAAACTATTTACATTTTATCCTATCTTGTTGTATGTACCTTTTTGCAAATAATTGAGCCTCATCTTAGCTACATCATCAACCTTACCATTTAAGAACCTACTTGTCCTTAAATAACTTTGTGTCATTATGAGATGTCAACTAGCTCCTATACTTTGTTGACCTTTATTAGCTCCATCTTGTTTCCTAATAGCTATGATCGCATATCTTTAGAAGTGTATAAAGAGCCTCTTAGCTTATTTCCCTTTTGTAAGGGTCTATGAAAAATGCTTTTACTTCCATGTCCAAACAACAATAAGGAATCTTTAGGGATACTATGTCTTAGTAGAGATCCATACAATCTCAAATCATTCTTCTTTGCATTGATTTTACTCCTTTTAAACAAAAACTAATGATCTTGCTTCCCATTGGAACATGAATAGGATCATTTTCATTTGCACTTGATAAAAAAGGTCACTACAAGAAAGACTGTGCTTTTTTGTGACCATTTAAAATCAGTCTCAATTCATGACTAACTTTGTGATAAATAGAGGGTAGTGAGAAATTTTTGGTCACAAAAATTTAGCAAAGTAACCTAAAAAAAAAAAAAACCTATGGCTAACTTCAACTTTTAACCCCTGTGTAGTTCTTAGTTCTCACTCCCTCTATTTCCTACCCCCTATGGTGGCATGCCTCCTTTAGTTCCGTCTTCCAGGTCCATATGCTTTAGCGCCATTCAATGTACCAAATCTGCTTAGTCCTCCCTGTTTCTTTCCATTTCAAGCAAGTGATTTAAATTCTTCAAATTTGGACTTAGTTTGTAATTTATAAGCTTGAAATTTCTCGAATTTTGGTTCGATTTCGTGTTCTCCCTACCCTTCGTTTTTCCTGCTCTTCATGGCCATCTTTGTGTCTTCTTCTTCTTTTTGGTTTCTAAGTTTGAGTTGTGCTTTAGTGACCTCTACTAATGGAAAATTTTGTTGATCAGATTGAAGGCCATGGCAGTGTCGTCTGCATTCATCCACCATTGATTTGCGACATTGAGGTTTCATTGGCGTTCTAGTCCTATGAGTATTGTGCTTTCACTGGCATTCTTCGCTTCACATTTTCTACTCCAACTCTATCCTTTGCTAAGCTTCTTTCCTTCTCCACCTGCTTCTTAGGTAATTGCTTCTAACTTTGCTACTATGTTCATGTTTCAATTTTATATTCTTTTCTTAAAAGTGGGGTTGTTGTTGGTTGCATTCTTGATTGATTTAAATTGGGTGTGAGTATTATCATGAGTATGTGTTCATTATTTGATGAATTTATAAAGATTGGAGGAGAATGCATGGGGAGTTTCTGATGGCGTATTAAGAGAACTGGACTATTAAGAATCGAGTGATTCATAAAAAGAGGCTGGCTAATGTTCACGGTGTAGCCTTAAAAGCTATCAATTTTGTCCACAAGTACAAACACCCCTCAACTAGCATGGAGATGTGTCCCACTATAAGTGATGAAGCTTAGGTTGGAGCTTTGAGAAGGTGAATTTTGATGTGGGTAGGATTGTGGGTGAAATCATGGGTGGGGCTCGTACGACAAGGCTGGGGCTGTGCTATGGAGTGTTCTAACTTGAGGAAAGGGTTCTTAGGTGCAAAATTAGAGCACGAGCTTGTGGATATGCTAGCTTAAAGGCTTGTGATATGGGTGTAAGAGATGCTGTTCGAACTAAAAGAATTAGACTTATAGATTTCATTTCCTTTTCAAAAATTGGAGCAATTTTTATTTGCAAGAAGGTTGTAAAATAAAATCTTTAATATGCATTAAGGGTCCTGCAGCGGACTTTGGCCCAACCTAAGGGTGTCCATGGACCCCCTAATTTTTAAAAAATTTTGTAATTAGCTAATTTAAGGGTTTTGCAAACACTATGTGTGCACAACCCTAAAAAAGGCCCAAAAGAACCTTCGACACCTTTATATCTAAATTGGACTGGCGTAATTTTGCAGCTTTAGCTGCTAACACTTTTTCCTTTTTTATTTTAAATACAACCTCTCTCCTCTCAGTGTCTCTCGAGACTCGGCACTGCACCTTAGCTCCATTGGCCATCGGAACAGGCGCACATCGGCAGCAGTCGAGCTTCTTATTATCCTCTCTCTCCCTCCCTCCCTATCTCTGTCTCTTTGTCCATCTCTCTCATTCTCTGTGTCTCTATCTCCCTTTCTCTCTCTCTCTCTCTCTCTCTCTCTCTCTCTGCCTAAAAACTTTCATGAATCCAAGTAATGAATTCATTGAAATTTAAAAATATCTCGATTAAAATTCGACTTTGTCTAATAGATATTACTATCAAAATGGGTAATTTTTTGATGCTTTAAAGTTCATAAGAATTTGTCTGCTCAGGATACCTTTTTTTATTTCAATTAGGGTTAGGGTTCTGGGATAAGTGAATAATGGCAGAAGTTTCAATTTTAAGCGAATTCTAGATGGACAAAACAGGAGGATGGGCAACATTCATTATTCTCTCTGTTGTCTTCTTTTAGTACCCCTTCAAATTTCCTTTATTTTGCACCCTATTTCTCTGCCATATGGTGCCAATTTTCTCTCCTCTTCTAGGTGATCTCTCTATTCATTTAAGCTATTTAGTTGCTATTGAGCCTTCTATCTTACATAGCTAAACGCTGCAAACCAAAGGTGATTGTTAGTATTTGACAGTAATTGTCGGTTATTAAAATAGCTATATCTAGAGAATATCCTTATTAGATAGGCCCTTCCTCTTTCTTTTGCACTATGCATTTTTCTTTACATGGGAATATTTGAATTATATAATTTTTTCATTTTTATTTTTTTGCTTTCGGTTTGATGTATCCTCAAGGGGAAACCAAGAGGATGGGAAGAAATGGAAGAAGAGTTCCAAGTATTCAAGACAACTTTGAATTCACAAACTCACCTTGGTTGTGGATAGTAAATCGAAACTAACA
>NCQV01129624.1:5829-15857 GCA_002740545.1 Lophocereus schottii | reverse complement strand
GAAGTAGGGGAAGACGGAGCGCATGCTGAAAAAAGTATTACGATTTTTTAAAGGCCAAAGTGCAGGCTCTTCCAACACCAACTTGAACGCTGATGATGAAGAAGACTCCGAAAATGAGGATGATCCTACAAATTTATCCGACTCTGATTAGTTTAGAAATGTCATATGTAATATTTAATAACTTCACATTTAATATATTTATATATTTATTTTTTTTACCTAGCTTTTAATAATTTTTTTTATTATTTTTTTTGAATTCCGACGGGATCGTATGTAATATTTAATTACTTCACATTTAATATATATATTTATTTTTTTTACCTAGGTTATATTTGACGGGTTGTATGTAATATTTAATTACTTCACATTTAATATATATATATTTATTTATTTTTTGTGCCTAGGTTTTATTAAATATATTTATTTTTTTACCTAGGTTTTATCAATTTTTTGAATTTTTTAAATTTTTTGATTTCTGACGGGAATTCCGACGGAAATATCCCGTCGGAATTTCCGTCGGACATAAAAAAATTTTTGTGAAAATGTTTTCTGACATTTTCCGCCGTCCAACGGGGATTCCGACGGAAGATTTCCGTCGGAAAATCCGTCGTACTCCGTCGGACTCTGTCGGATTTTTTTTTGCGACGACCTATTTCCCGACGACCCAGTTGCCGTCGCAAAGTCCGTCAGAAATTGCCTTTTCCGTCGAAAATTTCTACTTTTTCCGTCGGTATTTCCGTCGCAGATTTGCTGTATTTTTGTAGTTTACCGTTGTGCCAAGGCTCCCCTTCAATAGATTGCGATCGGTCCTAGACGACAATATTTTATATAGAGTACCGCACCTGTGAAATTACGGGTTGTGTCATTAGTTAACATACATTTTAAGGACATGGATTAGACAAGACTTGCAATAGTAAATCGATGCTCAAGTAATGTTTGAATTAATAAAAGGTGTAATATGCTACACATGTCAGTTAAATGGTCGTTCAGTACTTTTGCAAATAGTCACGCACGAATCAAGATCCAAGTGGAGCCACAATTGGTAGACAAGATGATGAAGTTGAACACCTATATTGTTGGTAAGATATGAATTCGATTGGCTGATACTCCGATCTAAAAATCTATGCAACTGATGCACCACATGAGTGAGCTAAGCTAAGTACGCCCAGACAAAAATAATCATTAACCTTTTCTAGTATACTCAAAATAGCAGGTGATATCCTATAGACTAGGGATGGCAGTGATAAACATACTCCACATTAGGTCAACAAAAGGATAGATCTGTAACCCATCGAGCCATACTGTGAGAACAACATAATGGAGTATGATGTTACCGACAGAACAAAAAGAAACTTAACGAGATGAGCATTGCATGTGGGCATGACATTAGGATGGGCAATGGTGGCGTAAAAACAAATGTGTAGGTGGCACTGCAGGCGAGACAACTTCATTACCAATTGAATAGAATATTGAGACAATGGAAAAGAATTTTATGAGAGCACAATGTGCTGCCTCTTAATTTGATTTTTTCTTTCCAACGAGCACAACTATACAAAGAGTTTTATGCACAGGAACACAACCTCCCAAGTTAATGCCAGCACTGTGCAATAAAATAAAAAGTTAATATCTACCCAAAACATATCAATTTTATTACATAATACTCCACCTCATGTTGAAGCATGCAAGTCCACAATGCCCTACTTGTGATACAAATATTGAAATTAGTGTCGTCGAAGGGCCTTGATGAAGATGTCTGTGGGTTGTTGCCTGTTGGACACATAAATAACATCGAGGTCCCTGGAATGAATATTTTCTCCAATAAAGTGACAGTCTATCTCAATATGTTTAGTCCATTCATGAAATTTAGGATTCTTTACAATTTGAATTATAGCTTCACTATCATATTACAACTTCATAGGTTCTAATAGAAAGACCCCAAGAGGTGCTAACAATGACCTCAACCATACTAAGTCACTCATGGTTGCAACCATAGATCTATATTCTGCTTCTGCAGAGAAATGCGAGATAATAGTTTGCTTCTTTGTCTTCCACGATGCAAGAGACCCACTGAAAGTAACAAAATATCCGATTGAAGAATGTTGTGTGAGAGGACATGCACTCCCATCTGTCTAACAATAGGCTTGCACTTACAGACTAATATTTACCTTTAGCAAAAGTCCCTAACTAGGTGATCCTGTTATATATCTAAACTCTACAAGAAGCATCCATGTGTTCTACATTCTGATTTTGTAAAAGCTAATATAAGACATGAGCCGCATAGCTGAGCTCCGGTTGAGTGATAGTCAAATAGATGAGATTACCAATCAACCATCTATATCTGCTTAGATTATCCATCTCCTTACTGAGCTTATGATTCTACTCAACCAAAAAATCTACAGACTTTCATCCCAGAAGCCCACTTCATTTACAATATCCTAGGCATACTTCCATTGTGACAAAAATAGACCTTTCAGCCCTTAAACTACCTTGATACCCGAAAAATACTTCAATGGCTCATGGTCTTTGATTTGGAAGTAATTATTCAAGTAACAAATAAAATCTATAGATGCTTTAGAGTTATTGCCAGCAAGGATAATATCATCAATGTAGACTAGCAAGCCCCGGAACATATCACCTTTTCGGCAGGTAAACATTGAATAGTCGGTATGGGAGCATACAAATCTATATGCTTCCAACTTCGAAGATAACTTTGCGAACTATTGTCATGGAGCTTGTCACAAGCTATACAAGGGCTTTCTCAGTCTGCAAACCTTATTAGGAGATGTAATCACAAAACCTGGGGTAAGTTTCATATGAACTTCTTCATGCACATCGCTACAGGAAAGGATTATTCACATCCATATGGCGGAGCTCACACCGTTTGGCAACTGCAACTGAAAGAAAAAGCTGCACACTTGTCATGTTTGTGACTGGTGTAAAGGTTTTGTTGAAGTTAAATCCTACTATTTGATTATCTCCACGAATGAGCCTTATAGCACTGTATGAACTATCTGACTTATATTTAACTCCATTGACCATTTGCAACTAATGAGCTTCTTTCCTGATGGAAGCGTTTCAAGAATCCATGTCTGATTTTCTTCAAGGGCTCAAATTTCTTCCTTCATAGCATCTCTCTAAAGAGGATCCTTAGATGCTTCATGATAAAACACAAGCTCCACAATATCTGTAATATCTACCAAAAAATTATGATTTTCTCAAAAAAGACTGTGCATGTGACATAATTAATTATAGAATGTGACATATGTAAAGCACCTTTCTTGGACTATTTGTTAGGGAGGGGTCTCACAAGTCGCTTCATAGTAGAGATAATCACCGAGATGCGCTGATGTCCGTTTGGGCCGATCTCCTTGACGAGGCCCATTTTTTGCACTGAGCTGGGCAATTTCTACACTGGGTTAGGCATCTTCATTGTTAGGCCCTCTGAGCAATGATTTCTAAATACTCCCCTTGCCAAGGCTATTTGGACCTCTTGGGGTTCACTTGTTTTGAGGCCATTTGGTAATGGTTTTGTGTTTTAGCTCCAATCGCTACAGACATACAATGGCGGGGATTCAATTCAACCAAATTTGTAAAATTATCCCATACTGCTAAATTACCATGCACTTCTTGACTCTTTGCCTTACCTTTAGGAGCAAATAGATATATAGATTCATGAAAAACAACATCGCAGCTCTAAAATATACCCTCAGTTTCTAGGTCATACACCTTCTATCCCTTCTTTCCAAAACGGTAGGCCACAAATATGCATTTTCTACTAAGGGAAGCAAATTTACCTTTGGTTCTTGATTGTACATGGGTAAAGCAAAGACATCCATGTTAAAAAAGAACCCTGTGTCCGACCTTTTAAAATAGTGCTAAGTGTTTGGTTTATTAAATTAGCTGCAGTTAGCACGCATTAACTCCAAAAATTCAAAGGAAGAGTGCTTGAAGTCGAAGAGCCCCAGCCACATTGAGAATATGACGATGTTTTCTTTCTATCCTATTCTTCTGTTCTGGTGTGTCAATACAACTAGTTGGTGAATGATTCTCTTTTCTAAGTAAAACATCTTCATGGGTCCTGAAGTGAATTCCCACCCATTATCACTACGAATAACTTTGACATTTTTCCCAAGCTGATTATTCACAAAGGCAATAAAATTTGTTAATAGGTTATTAGCTTCCCCTTTTTCTTTCATTAAATGAACCTACAGAAGTCTACTAACATCATCCGCAATAATGAGAAAATAATGAGCACCACAAAATGAAGTCACCATATATGACCCCCAAATATAACAATGAATTACATTAGAATTGTCCTTAGCCTTATTCTTACTATTATAAGACGGGCAACATGTCTAGTTAGCATAGTAGAAAATATCATAAGCATTGGTTCTTCCTTTATTCAAACTACCGAAAACATTGAAGTCTTTACATAGAAATGGTAGCAGCTACATGGTCTTGTATCACACAATAAAGAAGGAACCACTATGATAAGAGCCTCTTCCTCTTAGTTCTGCCAATCCAATTAGGCTCCTCAATATGTGGTCCTAAATCACACAACATTATTTTCGAAAAGTTACATCATAATCTAAATCCTCACATAATTGGCCAACTAAGATTAGATTGTAGGTAAGGTTTGGAATGTATAAAGCATCCCTTAACATAATTTCATGACTCAATGTGACCTGCTCATCCTTTCGAGCCACTATGATTTTTTCACGTGACAACCTATTCAAAATCGGTTTTATCTCCCTAATGTTTTCAATAAAATTAATATTGCCTGTCATATGACAAGAAGCCCCACTATCACGTATCCATAGATCATTGCCTGATAGTTTTTTATACCCAAGCTTGGATATCTCGATTAAACTTAATAGGCATTACTTCTGTTCTAGGCCAAATCTGGTAAGTAAAAAAGATCCAGGTTTAGCATTAGTAGGTGTTGTCATTGCTACGCCAGTCGTGACAAGATATGCTAGCTCATTCTTAGGTTCTCTGCCTTTTTCGCTTGATCCCCTTTAGCTGCAAGTCCTACGTCCACGGCCCCTACCTTGGCCATGTGATCCCCCATCCAGAAGGGTACTCGATTATTTCATAGCACCGGCCTCTTCATGAACTAGTTGCCACAATGCTTGCAGGCAAGTTTTCGACCACCGTGGTTTGCATCTTCACTCTATAGCTCATAGTAAATGCAGCTACTGAGTTATCTTTATCGTCTCAATTCACCATGAGGTTTTTATAATTCTTCTTGTTGAACTAAGATAAAAATCTTGTTAAGAGAAGGCCATGGTTCCAACACTAGAATTTGGCTTCTGATGTGGCCAACAGAGTCATCGTTGAAGCCCATCAGAAATTGACGGATTTTCTCTGCTTTGATCATCTTCACGAGATTGCTTGCTAGCTTGCATTTGCAGCCACTACAGATGCACACTAGGATATTTTGGCAGTTTCCCAACTCACTCCATAAACCCATAAGCTTTGAATAAAACTCAACAACCTCTACTCCTCTTTGCTTGCACCTGACTATGGAAGCCTTTAATTAATGGATTTTCAGTGCACTAGCAACGAAGTAACGTTAGCAGAGATTGTTCTAAATTGCCTGAGCAATGTCAAGAAAAGCAATGCTGGTCCAAAGCTTATGATTAGTAACATCTAGGATCTATGACCATACCATGGAGTTAACCATCTCCCATGCTGGCAACTGCAGACCACCTTGGCTTGCCTCCGACCTCTTTAGAGTTCTAGCGATGAACTCGAGTTTGTTTTTTGCTCTTAATGATTTGCATAGTCTTTTGCCAGAGATCGAAGTTTTTGCCGTCGAAAATCACTACGATTATTAAAGCACTATGACCTTTTGGAGGGTGGAGAAAATAGGTGGATTGGTTCTTGATCATGAACTTCTTTTCATCGTCAGCCATGGCCGAGTATGATATCAAGGACCAATTGATTTTGTGAGGAGCTTTGAGCTTTGATACAATGAACAAAATATTGAGACAATGGAAGAGAACTCTTTGACGGCGCAATGTAAAGAATGAAAGTTTTACAATTACGTGTATGAAAACCGGGGCTTTAATTTACGCCCTCCCAATCTTGTTGTATTCCACGGCTAATGTGCCCAATTTATACAAGCCAAATTTTCAACCCTAAGCTCTCTAGATTGTTGGCTAAGTTATTGACATGGACTAGGAATAGGAGACCTATAGACAATGAATTCTAAACATTTTTTTACACAATAATTTGTTTCTTAAGACTCCCCCTTAAGTTACAGCATGTAGATTGGTCATGCCCAACTTGCTCTTCAAGTACTGGAATGGTCGCCTTCCAAGTGCTTTAGCAAATATGTCGGCTGGTTGTTCCTTTGTACCAACATGGGATAGAGCAAGGATACCTGCTACAACTTGCTCGCGAAAAAAGTGACAATCAATATCGATATGTTTAGTCCACTCATGAAAAACGGAATTCTTCGCTATGTGCAAGGCAGCTTGACTATTACAAAATAATGTCATAGGTTGTTGAAGAAACACACCTAATGATGCCAGGAATGTTTGCAGCCAAACTAATTCACTGGTAGTCACTACCATACACCTATATTCAGCTTTAGCTTAAGACCTTGAAACTATAGCTTGTTTCTTGGTTTTCTAAGAAATGGGCAAACCTCCAAGGCATACCAAATATCATGTTAAAGATCAGCGTGAAGCGAACGTGTTCCTCAGAGTCACAGAAGCCATAAAGTTTCAATCGTTATTGGCAGAAAAAAGAATGCCAAGTCCGACAGTTCCTTTCAGATATCATAGTACTCGGCGGGTAGCATTCATGTGCTCCTCTCTAGGACCTTGCATAAATTGTGATAAAACACTCAAGCTGAGTAATAGTAAGATAAATCAGCCTCCCAACCAATCTGCGACATTGAGCAGTATCCTTTAACAAACATCGATCTGCAAGTGCAAGCTTATGATTTTCTTCGATTGGGAAAGAAATTGGTTTAACCCCCAGAAGACCACATTCATGACTTATCTCCAGAGCATACTTACGCTGGCATAAGAACAATCCTTGGGTTCCCTGTGCTACTTCAATACCCATAAAATATTTTAAGGGGCCTAGATCCTTAATACTATAGCATGCATGCAAATATTTTTTGAAATCTTGGCAAGCTTGAGTATTATTTCCTGTGAGAACAATGTCATCGACATATATTGTCGTAAAATTATGTAAGTGTATGGTGTTATCGTTGTAACACTTACGGGTGTCGTCCTTAGAGATGGTTATGAACTTTGGTTACCAAAAATTCTAAACTAATTTAAAACTAAATGCTAATATTAATTCATGGAATTATAAGCTCTAACTTGCAAAGACCTTAACCAAAGTAAGAATGAAGCACCAAACCGTAAATTAGTTGAGCCCACCAATACTTAGTTGTAATGATTTATTTTCAATCATTTACCAAACAGAGCAGCAGATGGAAGCAGAACGAATAAATTCAAAGAACCAACAGCAAAGAAACAGAACCCAGATCCCCAAATCATAAATTCAACACAAAAGCTTATAAATTCAATCACCAATATCCAAACTTGTACTCGAAACTGGGAGTAAACCATAATCTAATTCCACTAATTTCAAAATTAAGAACAAGATCTAAAACTGAAAACCAGAATGAAACTGAAGAAAATTAAAACTACAAGGAAAGTCTACCCTTTACTCTATGCTGCTCTCTCCTAATCTGCTACCCTAATCCACTACAATTCTCCCTTGAAACCTGCCTAGAACCCGTGCCTCCTCCTCTGATTTTAACCATCAAGGTTCGACTCCCCTTCCTTAATTAACTGCGTCCATTACTCCTTACAACCGCCGAATAATGATTTTGGCTTTATGGGTAACGGTTGAGAAGAGAGGGACATGAAGGGCACGGTGCTCTATTCGTTTCTTCCTTGTTTTGCTTCGGCTTGTAGGAAATCACGAAGAGGGAGAAGAGGAAATGTTGGAGAGGGGAACAAGAAGAAGAGGTTGTGATTATGGCGGAAGAAGATGGGGGGCCATGGATCTTCTGTTCTGTTTCCCTGTTTTCTGCTTTCGGTTTAGCTGGGAACCGAGAGGAAGAAGAAAACGAATGGGCTAGCCCATTATAGAAGGAAATGAGGGGAGAGAAAGAAGGAGGGCACGCTGGATTCGGTTTTGGGTCGCGGATCTGGGCCGAGCTTCCCTCTCTTTCTTCTTCATCCAATGCTTGTTCTAAATCCAATCCCTTTTTGATTTAACTTTCTTTTTTTTTCAAGCAATTTATTTATTCTTCAAATTTCCCAAATTTCTACAAAACAAATAAAACTATATTAAAATCCTAAATTAATAATTAATTTCAAGCAAATAATAGATAATATAAGAGTATAAAATATAATAATTTATAGTTAAGCAAATAATCCCGCACCTAAGTTGTGCTCATCCTAGAGTAAAATAAAACTAAAATCCTAGAAAAGAAAACAAAACAAAATCCTAACTCACTTTGCTAGGAATTACGATTACACTTAGCACGTGCAACAAGCCCTTTAAGCCCCTAGATTACCCTAGTGGATGAGGAAGGTCTCGTAAGGGTTTGTAGAAGATATACCTACAAAATCTAGAAAAGAAAATGACAAAGGAAAAGAGAAACAGAAATAGAAAAATAGTTTGGATTTACAAACATAAATATACAAGGGAGAAGACCGTGCGCATTCTAACTAACCAAATCACCCATGTAGCAAAGATATTTGCCTGCATATAAACAAAATATACTCATCAAGACTCTTTACCTCATGGGCGACATCAAAGCACTAACTTTTCACCCCACGGCACATTAAAAATTTAAATCCATTTCAGTGCTCATGTGCAAATGCATTATCATCCTAGGGCTTAAGTGTTCCAGAATCAAACTCAATCGCACTAGATTAACACAAACTACATTATTGATTTAATAACCTACGAAGCAAGCTTTTTCAATAGCAATATTGCCTCAAAGAGTAACACCCAGTGGCATATGCCTCAAAGGGTAACGCCTAATAGCGTATTCCTCAAGGGGATACTTGTCATTCCAAATTGTATTTCATTTCCTTTGTTTTCTTCTTCTTTGTTTTCCTTTTTTTATTTTTGGAATGCAATCAAAAACAAAACTAATCATATCAAAAAGAAGTGGGAGAGCTGATCATGGAAGGCTAAGACCTTAAGATAATGACGATGGTATAAATAGAGATTGAATTACTCATCAACAATGAATAATTGGGGTTAGAATTAGGGCTTAAACTGATATATTGAGGACGGAAACCTATCATACACTTCACATTTACATATAAGCTAATAGTTAAAGCACATGGGATTTAAGCTTATCAGAATAGCACAAAGCCTCCCAAAAACAAAACAAAAATCTTTTTGGATTTTCAAATTCTTAAAAATGTTTTCAATTATTTTAAATTTTTCAGAGTTTCTCCACTCCTACACCTAAATCTCACAATGTCCTCATTGGGAGTAGAAAGAAATATAAAACACAACCAAAAAGAAAAAGAAATATACAAAAAGAAAAAGAAATATACAAAAAGAAAAGAAGACTCAAAAAGAAAAGAACATGACAAGATGCTGAACTCAAAAAGATGTTAATAACAATAAAACAAAGCAACAAATATATACAAAAGAAAATAAAATAAAAAGAGGAGACAAAGAGGAATGTTTTTACCAGGTCGGGTGCAGAAGTACACCTAAGCTATAGCCTCCTAAAATCTGTTTAGATAAAGGCTCATGAAACATTAGCCACTCCATATCAAATGAAACATCTCTATGCAAATCAAAACCTATTAGAGCACATAGCATCTTATCGAACAAAGAAGACCAACTCTCAATAACATAGCAATCATAAAAAGTAAAGAGTTGGAACCAGAAAGAGTACATCTACCATGCTAATGAAGCACAAGTAAGGGCCCTCTTCAACTTGTCGAATGTAGGGGCCCAAATATCAAATAGGCAGATGTAATTCAAACTAGCCAGCTGGTGGGTCATTGGCCTAGAAATTG
>NCQV01129583.1:12038-22804 GCA_002740545.1 Lophocereus schottii | reverse complement strand
AAAAAATGTTAAATTACATTGGTGGCTACCGCGTAGGGCTACAAAAGAGGCCTACACTACACATGAGAAGACAGGAGCACTCAAATAGTGGCTCAACTCAAAAGGGCAACCATGTTCAATTCCTTGCATAGGCACAGTTAACAGGAGCATTAGCATGGATGTTGATGGGATAGCTTAGATGCTAGTAGTAGGCAATTCAATTGCATTAAAATTAACAACAAAAGAAGAGTAATTTATTATGGTAATCAGTATTTTTACGACAGGCCATTCAGTGTACTACATCGCATCACATACATCTGAGTGCAATCTTTGGGAAAGAATGAGTGCATGGGAGAGAGGAAATAATGGGGATTTGTGCTGTTGCCCAGAAGATTACGTAGTTGTACGTATACTCGTTTGATGTAAGGCAAGATTCATTGCGAGACTTTGAGAGTGAGTGTTTAACGTCGGTGAGGATTGCGGCTGTGGCTCCTGCACCCACCTCTAGCCAGAAAACCACTTGGTTTATGCTAATTGCTAAGTGTTCTGTCTCTCAAAAAAGAGGTTCAAGTTTAACTCATACTATTATTAACCAAGTTTCACCCTTTCTTATCTTTTTACTTCGGCCCATTTGCCCTCTCAAATATAAGGTATATTCTTTCCGATTTATGAAAAATATCATCGGTATTTATTGTTTAAACATGTTAAAAGTTACTGAAACATACTTAAATACGTCGAAACATGGTGAATGATGGTAGAAAATATAACTAGGTATTTCTATAAGTACTTAACAATATTCAATTGTTCCGAATGATGTTGAATAGTGTAAAAAGTTTGCTGAATAATTTAAAAATTGATGAATACTGATAATAAGTACTTATAATAAGTAAAAAAGAATATGCCTTAGCGTCCAACGGACCTAACTGAAAAGAAAGCATAAAAATAAAACATTAATGGGCTTCCATTATTCCATCTTTAATTACTCTAGTTAATCCACTAATAATATAATGCTAATGATAATAAACTTTGAAAAATTCTTGACAAACTTCATGCGTTAAAATTTTCAGTGAGATAATAAAAAAACTATTCACATATATAAATGACCTTTTTTTGCTTTTTTAATATCATATTATGTGGAACAATTAACTAATTAATCACAAAACCAATGAACACTTATATGGTAGACTTGGATCTGTAGATCCGCTAAGACGGTGGAAGTTGGATCATCAGAACCTTTTTTTGGAAAGCAATGCATTGAAAATAAGGGGTAAGTTCTGAAATTTGATAACTCGGATCTATAAACTTAAGTGTACCTAATAATTTGTGTCACGAGTGTAGTCATTTTATATATAAAAGAACATTGTTTCAAGATATTTTTAAAAAATTTATACATATAAATGTATTTGTAAGGTTTTTTTTTTTGATGCAAAAATATATGTGCATTATGTCAAATATATAATAGATGACCTATCAAAATTCTAAAGAATTTCTTCTTACAAGATCTGAACCAAATTTCCTACTAGGCAATTGTCACAGTAATGTAGTACATAACAACCTAGGTATTAGTACAGATTTGTTTTTTGGGTCTTGGATCATCCATTTTACTGGAGTCGAACTACTGTCAGCCCAATAAGAGGTAGAGTTCTCCTATTATAAATTTTTTTCATTCTCAAGACTTAAACCCAAAATCTTAGTTAAGGAGAAGAAATATCTACTCATTTGAATCAACCTGTATTGATTAGGTATTAATAGAGATTAATTAATGTGATTCACACATTCACCTTCAATAAGATATCAAGCTTGATTCTTATGAATGGATAGATTTTTAATAAATAAATTTAATTCATTTATCAATTAATACGACTCTCATAGACAAAGATTAAATTTTTTTTTTAAAAAAAGGGTAATCTAACCAAAGTCCACACTTAAAAGATTCAGATTTAAAAAATTGGACTGATAAGACTTAAGAGAGTTATTGATTAAGAGATTCATAGGGAGGAAGGAAAGCAGGGGTTGCAGAGCAGAGCGTGAGGAAAACAGAAAGCCAAGGCTGCAATGCAGAGGAGGTCGTCGTCTTCTGGGAGAGAGAATTTTGTCTCTGCTGACTTTTCCCAACTGGAAGGAGCGCAGCCCAAAGCCCATACTCCCCATTCTCACGTGCCTCCGTTCACTTCTTAAATTGGCCGTCTCAAGTTCAACTGCATCAACTGTCATTGTTTTATGTGCAGCCCCAGCCGTACAATCAAATATCGTTCAATAATTTTATGAAAAAAAGGGGTTTTATGAGCGCCTAAATTGAACATGCATCGGTTTAACTTTCTGCTGCCCAACCTTTTGTTTTGGTATAAATGGAAACCAAAAAAATATCAATTTGGTGACTAATGACTTTCACAAATAAAATTAGATTTGAAGCTTAAGACAAATAAGAAAGCAATTATTATTATTTTTATTTGTACCTCGTATTATGATTGTTGTTGTAAATTGATTTTGTTTATAATCTGTTATTTAAATCTTTAATTCGAGGGATTTTTCCTGCTCATAACTAAAACTTAAAAAAATCAATAAAATTATGTGGCACTATGTTTTGTGGCTTTAAAATTAGATATTTTATCCAAGTGTTCGTATCTTATAAGAGAAATGATACAGATATAGCAAATGAGAGATCTTTACATACTCTACTTACAATAACATTTCACATTGGATTATATGACATATTGATAGTGGCATTTTTGGGAATTACACTATGTTGAATACCACAAGGAAAGCATCAAAGGGAGCAAATGCGCATGGAGGATGAGGAAAATAAAAGCACAAGGTGAAAAGGGTGATCTTAGGTCTAACAACAAATTTATTTTCCTTTAAATTAACTTATTTATATATTTTTGGTATAAAAATAAGCTATAAGGTGATTGCATAACTATAAGATAAAAAAATAATATCAAACAAACGCAAAAAATATCTATACTTCTATTAATTAGCGTAATTGTCATCAATATAAACATGTCCAAAAAAGACTTTATGTGCGCCATTAATTATATCTTATTATCTTTTACAATCTTGAGGATTTGTTCGTTTTCATATACTTGAAGTGTGTGTAAACATGCCTAAAAATTTCACACAGATGCCCAAAAGCTCTTGGGAGGAACAATGAATTTTAGAAAGGAGGATTCGCAATGGAAGATGATCAGTATTCCGCTGACAATGCCTAGACTTAACACTGGTTCACTGATATACTTGAAATGTGTGCAAATGTAACAAATTTAGTTGCAATATTTGAATATCAATTAATGCAAAAAGCTTTCTTTGCACACAACACCGCATAAGCTGGGCTACAATTGCAGCCTATTGCTAACTTTCCTTCTTCCACAGCCTCATTCTTGCCTAGTGCACTACCCTGCTGCATATCTAATTCGGCAGTAATCAAAAAATTGGTGACCGTCAGATCAAATAAAAAATCATGATCTGACGGCTCAGAAGAAGAATAGCACTACCACAACCCTAAATTCACAAGGAAAATTCCCGAGTTAACCAAAAAAAAAAAGAAGAAAAAATCGAGACCCAATCACCGAACATTGACCCACCCATCTTGATCACTCCAATGGGGCACCATTTCATCGCTACCCAGTTGATCAAACCGTCTCAAAATGGAGCTCCGACCCAAAAACTCTATTTCTTGCGCACATCCATGGGGATTAAAACATTCCATTGAAGATGAACTCGATTCTTCTGTTGATTCCCAGTCGGAGAACTCAAACGGGCACCTTGGAGACACTGAAGCGGGTTCATCATCATCGCAATTCGAGCAACAGGGATCCGCGAACCCGGATAAAAACGGGTGATCCAACAACGACCGGGCGGTCCATCTCTCTTTCGGATCCTTTGCGAAACACTTTTCAAGAAAATCCTCCCCTTCAGGGCACAAATTCCGGGGAACTTCAGGGGACTCTCCGGCCACCCCAATCTTGTAAAGCAGAGCACTGACGTCACATTCGGGTGAGCAACTCCAAGCCGGATTGCCGGAGACCATCTCAATAACGGCACACCCAAGTGCCCATATATCCGCCGGCGACTCCGCCTCGCCGCCGGCGATAATTTCCGGCGACATGTACAGAGGAGTGCCCCTCAATTGACACCCTGTTTTCCCCGAAACCCTTTTCGCCAACCCAAAATCGGCAATTTTCGCAACTCCATCATCAAACAACAAGACATTCTGAAGCTTAACATCGCAGTGAACAAATCCCCGTTCATGAATATAACACAACCCCTTCAAAATCGACTTTGTGTACTTCTTGACGTCGGAAAATCCAAACTTTCCACCGGAAATGCGGAGGTGATCAGCCAAGCTCCCTTTTCCGGCGAACTCGAAGAAGATATTGACGAGATGAACACCCTTTTCGGAGGAGAGAGAGTCACCCAAGAAGCGAATGATGTGGGGGTGGTTGTTGCCCAGCTTAGAAAGCACTTGTTTTTCATTTCTGAGTGAAGCAGAGCTGGGGACTTCAGAGGATTTCACAACAATTGGGGTTGTAACTTGAGAGAAGTTGTTTTTGGGTATTGCTAAGCTCACTGTGCCAAAGCTCCCTCTTCCTATGGTTTCTCCTCGCACCCAATCCATGAGTAACAACAGGAAAAGAAAAAGAAAAAATCAGTTGTTTTTTGGGTAGTTTTGAATTTTGAGATACAAGTTTCTCTGTTTCATTGAGACACAGGAGTTTAGATTAGGGTAAGTGGCATTTATAGGGGAGTGGAACAGGAGGCTGTTTGGTGTGAGAAATGAATTTTTGTTTTTAAATTTTTTTTGAGGAGTGTGGTACCGTGGTAGTCTTAATTTGGCGGGGTGGAATGGTGCACGTGGGAGGGGGGAAGATATTTGGGGGGCGGACGGCGTAAAATAGGTACCGGCAATTGAAAGCGGGTTTAAAACGTCGTTGGCAAACGAATGAATATTAGCATTACACTTCAATCCCGGTTCCGGTTCTTACACTTTCACACGCCTTTCGAATGTGACACAATACAATACTCCACCGCGTATGCTTTGANTGGCAGCAAAACATTGTCAATTTCATAAGTTAGACTATCTTCCTACTTACTAGCATTAGAATTCGTAGGCCCTGTTCTTTTCATTGGTAAATACTAATGTATCAATTTTAACCTATTTTAATTTACTTTAATTCATTTCACAAATTTTAATGAAAAAATATCAATTTTAATGAATTTCAACTCACCTCAACCCACTATTTTAACTAACTTCTACTTATCATATAAAAAATATACCAACTTCAATCCATTTCAGTAAAAATTATCCACTTCAATCAACCTCCTTGTCATATAAAAAATTAGTGGACATGCATTTATGTGACTTGTGAAAGTATAAAATCCTTATAATATTGGTATGTTAATCGGTCTATTAATTGTTGATGACGATTTATTTTGTCAGAGCATTAGTCAATTGATAACGCAGCCTTGTATTGATATTAGTCTAGTGACAAGTAACAATATCAGGGTGGGTCTAAATGGGAACAATTATTCATTTTTAACTTTCGCTTTCGAAATGAAAATCCATACTTGATTCTTGTTAAATTTTCATATAATAATTAGGATATAAATAAAGAGTTATAGATATAAGCTCAAATGAGATTTCAACAAAAATAAATTGACAATGAGTGGAGTAACTCACATATTTATATATATGTTCAAACCATTTAATTTTATTAATGTAAGACAATACCCTCTATTCTGTTCTTTCTTTAAAACAGTGGGTACAAATCAAGCCCAACTATAATTACTAATTAAAAACACTAACGCGTCAAATTTCGGTGGATTTACGTTAACTAATGTGAACATACACTTGGTCCACCCGAAATGTACATTCGTAGCCTCCCTCTCTTGCGTTGACATCTGATTATTAATTAAACACATGCTCAAAATAGTGAAGTGGTAGTGGTAACTAATGCTTCTAGTAACAGTAAAGAATTATACAATTCTTTTAAAAAAAAAAAATTTCCGTTGATGACCAATGGTGTTTTTTTTTTTTTTTTGGCTCTTGAGGGAACAAGCCCGTAGACCACCAATTTACAATTAGTATCGAAGGGAATTAAACTTTTCATAATTAAAGATTAAAATTATACCGCTATTTGACCTTCTTATCACTTTGGCCGTTTACCCAACAAAATTAACTATATAATCACGTTGGATAAATTTTTAGGTAGCTAACAATTATTTTAATAACAGACAGCTGCTGTAATTTAATTGTCAATGGATAACTATTTCGCTAAATTATGAAGAAAATGCATCCAATTAGACTTAAATGAGGTCAACTCAATAATGCAAATTCACGTAGAAGGATATGATGATCATATGCTAAATCTAACATCATCAAACGTTATATTGGGTCAGAAAAAATATAAAATACTACTTTTGAACAGCCAAAAATTAATGCAAATGATGAACATTAGTCTAATACTTAACTAATCAATTTAACTTGTCCACAAAGTTAAAAAGTAAGTTAATCCAAATTTTATTATCCAATATAATTTTTAACTATATAGGACTCTTAAAATATGAATTTAAATTGAAATTTAAGTCATGCTTTTGTAGAAAAGAGCGGGAAAAAAAAAAGAGAGAAAGAATTGAAAGAACGGACCACATGTGGTATCTTTTTTGAGTTTTAAGATATCATCATCATAATGATGAATTCATTAAATTAAGCAAATCAAATCACTTTGCTTATCTTAGTGGGCATGCAGGCAGTAGGGGGAGGTTAAGTCACACCAAATAAAAGCGTTTAAATGAAGCCAACCCAGAGCCTCCTACTTAACTTGCACTAGAATTTAATTAAATTCACACTTGAGGAGTTGAGTTTAGATTAGTTTAAATGAGTTCAGGTCTCGGTTTTTCGCTTTTTCGGTTAAACAAAAACAGCGTGGAAGCAACCTCATATCAAGCAATGCCCACATACGATCTAATCATAAGCCTGGATGGTCAACTACTTTTTTTTGTTTGACTTTAATTACGGTATGCTTAATGACTATTATTATTGTGCTTTCTCGCTCATTTTTTCCTTCTTCCAGTTATAGGATGGCAAATTCATAAGAACAGTTTTTAGGATGCGAGCAAAGAAATTGTGGTCGATGTACATTACAAATAGGGTATTAACATTATGAGTCATTATTATCGAGGTAATGGCAATAAAATCTTCATTTTTTTTCACCTAAAATTTTGTATATATTTATTTTACAAATAGTAACAATAAAAATTTCAAACTATGATATGTGGTTTTTGTCTTATTTCAATCTAAATTCATCTATTATTCTATTTTAGATCGTTTACAATCATCAAGTGGTTGATTGATTACCGCAATAAGTGATCACTTTTATATTGAATAATTTGTAAACTAAGACATTGTTACAGCTATAGGCGGATACTGAAACGGGTCAGGTCATGTTAGGGTCAGTCTGTTTATACAAACTGAGTCGGGTCGGGTCATGGCCGGCTCTATTGATCGGGTTGGGCCTTTTGTATAAATAAATGGGTCATATCGACTGACTTTTGGCATGTTTTAAAATAGAACAAACTTGCACAAAACACTGTATGTAATAATTATTGTTATGTACAAACAATAGCTAATCAGCGTGACTAATTGTAACATGTGAATTAGTGTGACATATAGATTGAAAAAGTAATGGGTTATTAATGATTGACGATCAACTCGTTAATATGCTTTAATGGGCCGAATCACTACATGCTCGATTCATTATTGATCTGATCTTTTATTATTCTCATTTTAATCGGATCGATCTACTTACTGTGATAGGTACCTGGCCCGTTATCTACCGCTAATCATAACTAGATCTTAACAAAGCTTGTGGTTGATGGTGGCCAAGGTCCAGAGCTAAATGTCATCAGATTGATCACTATGGGAGCAGGCCCCTAATCAAAGCCACTCGTGCTCTTTTCCTATTGTGTGTTCTTTACCCCACCTTTATATATAATTAAAAACGAAAATTTGCGGCGTATGAGCGTATCCCTTGTTTCTAGTTGCATGCTTGCTTACGTGGTCACGCGAATGTCCACGGAAGGAACGTCCAAACTCAACCAGAACCTCCCCTTTTAATAAATATATACAGGGGTGCAGTTTAAATGAAACAAAACAATTTTTGAGATGGAAATAGAGAAGTTGTGTTGGACGCACCATAGGAAGAGGTACTACAATCATGCATGACGCCATTTCCAGGGAGTGAAAAATGCTTCCAAATTTTCAATCCTTAAATTTCCGACATCTTTATGTAACAGTTTATTTAGATTATGTTGATCGTCGAAACTCTTTCATATTAATTATTTGGAGATCTATTTATATATTTTTTAAAAACAGGAAGTGTGAAGATTATATTGCGTATTCAAATGCATGAAAAAGAGGGGGACATCCAAGAGGTGTATGCCTAAATGGCAAGCTCTTCGATTGGCCTCCCTCGTCACCCATATATCATATTTGATCATGGGACAGCACAATGTCCTGTTGTGAGAAAAAAAAATTATGTGGGTGGGTAGGGTTGGTTGACATGAGCTCTTGTTTGGGCTTTGACAATCCCTTGCCGTTAATCTGTAATGGCTCAATGAATTTCCCTACAACAAAAATCTAGTGAGTTGGTCGGTGGCCTGCATACTCTTCTTTTTAAAAAAAAAGGAAAAAAAAGAAAAAAAGAGGAGACTAGGCGAAGATTTCATTGACTAGATTTGGATTGAGGAAGAATGACAAAAATGGGTTAAACATGAACCATTTCTAATGTGGGCTTACTTACTGGGCCAAGTTAGCGTATGATCTGTCGCCACTTTTAGATATTTGCCATGCTACTGAACTGCAATTTGTTTGTTGATGTGGCCCAGCCCTTTATTTTAAAGGGCCTTTCGGAGAGCTAATTTACAAGGCTGCTCATTTGGGCTTGTATGGGCCCAGTTGACACTTGTTCTATGCTCCCGAGTCTTTTCTGGCCTCATATTACATGTCTTGATGTTTTATGGTCACCTGTAGTTTAACAGAGACAAAGAATTAAGGCAAAGAAATTCTTTCTTTAAAGACACGGATATCATCATTTTCTTTGTCTTTTTTTTAAAAGGAATAATTTGCAAGTCCTGCTTCATGATTTAAATGTAGACCATCACGAATATCATAGGTTTAAAGACTACAATACCAGTACCATGAAAGAGTCATGTCCACCGGTAGTTACAAGTCTATACACAAATAATATTCGATAGGATGATTGAAATTCCTTGCGACAAGAAATTCTCGAAAGAAGAGACAAATACATGAATATGAGGAGTTATCTATTAAAATTTTTCATTCCCTTGTGTAAAAAAAAAAAAGATAATAAACAAAGGAGGAAAAGACAATGAAGAGGGGGAGACCAAGGTAGTCTGTCAATTTTTTTTTTTATGTTGTTGGGCACGACTCTTTGTTCCCGGTAGTTGCGCATGCCCGCCTAATTCCAGCATGAACTCTCTCAAAGGAGCATTATTTGTCCATTTATTTATCTTGGGAAAATTCTTCATGTGCAGTGAACTATGACTTTCGATTATCGGGTTGGTGTAATGGTACCATTTTTTTGGTCAGTCTATCCAACTTCACCATTCTCTTGTATAATTTATAATACTCACACATTGCGCTGATCAATTGAAAATCTTAATTTAATAATAAAGGTAAAAAAGTTGCACATTCACATGTTCCGTTTGCATGTGTACATATAATTTTAGTTACAATAACTCAATCACCACTTTTCAATGTAGATCCTGTTTTCACGAAATCTTAGTAGATTCAGACATAAATAACCTCACATTGACAGACATATCTACCTATACAGACGTTGATTCCAAGAGACTCATAAAAAAAAATTATAAAAATATTTTATAGAAAAAAAATTAAATACGTTAAATTAAGTAATTAAATAACTAATTGAATTTGATATTAGGAGCTTGTAAGAGATCTAGATATATTAATGTCAACAGCTTACTAGACGTAAATGTGCGTCAAATTAAGTAACTAACTGGATTTGAAAGAACTAGACAATTAATTTCAAGGGCATCATATGTATCATACTAGTAACAAGCAATTCTTGTATCATCAGGCTTAAGAAACTTTAACATGTAAACGCGTGTAGCTGAAACCACTAGAGAGTTGAAAAGAACTGCTCAGCCGACAAAGCACCCATTTTCATTTTCATTTTCATTATTATTATTATTATTCATCTTTAGGTCAGTCCACAGCACTTAATATTTGATTCCAGAAAATAGATGCCATGCGTCAACCAACAGAGCCTTCTGTTAATCATTATCAACTCCTACCGGCCCAGTCCATATTTCTCTTTCACCAAACGGCCCCTTCACTTCACCGGTTCACCCTCGCTTCATTATAATCCCCTAGTCAAGGGTATGGGAACCAAATCAGATACCAAAATTTTCCCCAAATTTATTCTCCTAAAAAAAACCGGAAAAAGATGAGAGCTGCAAAACACCAATCATCCCTAATCAACTTCAAGTTCATCATCTTCCTTTTTCTCTTTCTGGGTTTGGCCTTCTTAATCCTCCGATCGAACTTCTCCTCTTCTTCATCATCATCACCAGGAGATGAATTACAGAATGGTATGGGCATGGCAGTCCCGAAAACCCAAAATTGCCCCTCAACCTGCAACAAAATTACGCCGTCCCTCTCAGCGGCCATAATTCACTATGCCACTTCCAACATTACTCCACAGCAGACACCGAAGGAGATCTCCGTCACCGAGCGCGTTCTCCGG
>NCQV01129583.1:0-11818 GCA_002740545.1 Lophocereus schottii | reverse complement strand
CATCTACACGGCGGGGTTGATGGCGAGGAATCGGAAGGAGGGGGAGACGGATGTGTTTGTGCATGATGTGGACCGAAGTGTAGAGGATAAATTCTCCAAGGAGTTTTTGTGTCAAGGGTATATGGCGGAACAAGAAGGGAGACTGCGCCATTTTACTTTGCCTGGTCATAGATCGCGTTTGGGCACGCCTTTTTGCCCTCCATCTACTGATACCAATGCTTAAGCTCTCTTTTTTCTTTCTCTTTTTTCTTTTTTAGAAAATCCCTCATTTTCTTTGCTTTGCCTTCCCCGGGGGGTCTTGTACTATTGTGACAACGCTATAATTTTACGGTGTGTCATTTGTACGGAGTGGACTTCTATAGATATGAATATAAATATGTGATCTTATAATGTTGTTACGGCATTATAATTTTTTTGAGGGATTAAAAATAAAAGTTTTCTTCCCTCAAAATAGTCGGAAGTTTTTTATTTTTATTTTTTGAATGAAAAGTAGTCGGAAGGTGGGAAAAGAGAAGAGTAATTTGTGGTTTGAAAACGGCAGCATGTCTTTTGTCCAAGTGAAAGTTGCTTCCTTAATTGGCGGGCAACCAGATAGGTACGATCGTCTTGTTTTTGTTCAGCTTCTTGTGAGTTCCATGTAAAATGTAAAATTGTAATTACACTTTTGAGTTTGACCAATAAGTTGACATTTGGGCCCTCATTACAAAATGGGCCCCAAAACTCTCTTCCCTTTCATGTGTTCGCCCCATCCGTACGACGGCACCTTTGGTAGGGTATGTGACAATAGAATGATTGATGGAAATGGCGCAATGACATTTTCGGCATTTAATGGACCGGAAAATGTGGGTTTTTTTTAAAAAAATAATTTTTTTTACAAAAAAATCACCATTTTAATAAAGTCAGTAAATCTTAGATAACAAATAAAAGCTTTATTTTGTATTTTTGTATTTTATTTAACGTCAAAATGTAGATGTTGTTAATAGCTTATTAGACCAATCTTAGCCTATACGTAATAACCAAAGGGGTTAGGGCGTGTTCGGTAAAATTAGCTGTTTTAGTCATGGTTAGCTGTTTTACTAACTGTTTGCGGTTTTATTAGCGATTAGCCATGATCCACTAGTGACTAGTGGTTAGCTATATAACTAGCGATTTAAAATAAATGCGTTTGGTAAATGTAGTTGTTAGAATGACAGATTTATATAAAATGACTAAAAAGAGTACAATAAAGAAAAGTTTTTAATAAATAATAAGAAAAATTTTGTAATTGGTAATGCAACCACTAGGTAGATGTTTTTAAAAGTTACTTTCATTAACTTTTGAAAAATACTACACAAACGTCTAGTCACTACTTCATTCAATACTTTACCAAACACTTTATAATAGTGGTCCATAATATTTTGACCACTATAAACCACTAACCTCTACTTCAATATCTATTATCGAACACAACCTTAGTCTAGCATAAGTTGACCCATTGTTACATAAAGAGGTGTGGGTTCAAATCCTAGTAGACACATGCATGTTGGAATTCCTCCCTTCCTCCTGGCCAACCTTTAAATGAGCTTGCTAACTAAGGGTGGGCAATGATTGGGTCGGGTTGGTTAGCGCCAGCTGTTTATAAAGTAGATCGGATCAGGTCATGATCGGTCCGTTAACTATTTAAGTTAGGTTGAACCTTTTGTGTAAATAAATGGGTTAGGTTGGGTTGGGTCAGCCTATGGGCAACTCACTTTTGATTCGTTTTAGAATGGAACAATTTTTTTTGTCAAAAAAAATTGTGTATAATAATTATTGTTATATATAAAATATTAGTAATAAGCTTAATTAATTGGAACATATAAACTGGGGTGTCAAGTATGTTTAAAAAATAATGTGCCATTAAACGGTAATTAATGGGTCGACTCGATCCGGCCTGTTAATATGACTTAATAGGCCGACCCACTATTGACCTAACCTTTGGTTGACCCGGCACTTTATTAATCTTATTTTAAACTGTCAACTTGCTTGACCTGATAGGTGTCTGGCCCATTGCGCACCCCATTGCTTACCAATCTAAAAAGCTTTTAAAAGAAAACCTCAGCTTGGAGGTCATAGGCTCGATTCTTAATGGAAGCACTTGTTCTTGGTTTACGTTTTTTGGCAATTTTTTTTTTCTCATCCTTCTTCAATCTTCATCTCTTAGTTTTCCCTAAGAACACTTTTAATTTAGGTCCAACTGTCCAAGTTTCTTTAGTACTGAACGCTTTTTTTCCCCGAGGGTGAATGTGAATGCAAATGAATACTGTGAAATGCTGAGGGACAGGATATCCATGAAGGGCTTGTTCTTTTTGTTGAGAAAGAAAAGGGCATAGAATGAGAAGGAATGGAATGGAATGGGAAAGAATGAAATGAAGTACGAAGAAATATGTTAGAAGGAGTGGAATAGGATGAAATGTAGTGGAAAGATGAAAGTACTAATATCAAAATGTGGGAAGAAATGGAAATGAGTGGAAATGAGTGGGAATGAATAATATTTGTCATTTTGAATTGGGAAAAACTGGGAAGAAGTGGAAGCGAATGAAATGGGAGTGGGAGACAAGACTCATCCACAAAAAGAACAAGCTCGAAGAAGGAGCAAGGTTTTTAAAGCAGTGGAACTTTTTTTAGACTAATGGCGTCCTTTCACGCAGTGCACCCAACACACTATGACCAGTTTTATGACTGATGTGAGGGACAATCGTTTATTGACGATCAATGCTTATCATTTCATTTGCCTATGACTACATATGTATATTGGCATGTAGTTGAAGGAGGCATTGCATCGGCACCGGCATGATTTAGTCAAATCTTACTAATAGATTTTTAATAATGACATGAATCATGGCTAAAGGCAAGTACACTACACCATAACTTATTATCTTAAGACATGGATACATATTCAACTTCTCGACTCGTATTATGGGCATTAATATGTGGGAGCCAAACAAATCATAGGCTATGTCACTTCTCATATCTACCCCCTTCAATCTCAAGTCTCAACCCACTTGAAGTCGATAAGTAAAGCAATTGCCATCAATGCCAGTGGTTCGGGGAGTAGCTAAGGACACTGTAAGAGCTACATAGCCTACATTGTTTAATTGGATTGCATATGATCTCAAAATAGGTATTCTTATTCTAAGTTGATTCTCTTCGAGACATATCATAAGGTCAGCAAATAAAGTTCCTCACAGTTAGAAATTAGCAACTTTTATGTGCAGATTATATTTCTACATCGATGGATCTACCAAATTGTCATTCTTAACTATCTTTCTTTATGGCTCCCATATTTTCTTTAGCTAACATCTACTCTAATAAAAGATTAGCCTAATCAGACCTAGAAGTAGAAAACTTTTATCTTCTACATCAATGATCAAAAAGAAATCAACTGTCTGAATGACTCTTTGTGTAGGCAGGATTGATTGATGAGGCAAAACAATTAATCGAAGTTCAAAAAAAAGAAAATTCTATGTGTTTGATGTAAGATAAGCTAGATCCGTTGATCATTACAAATCAACAGATCGAAGAAGAAAGAAAATCAGAAACTTTGCGATTCAGATCAAAAATCGAATTCATGAATAAGTTCATCATGATCTCACCAGGATCTTGATTCGGCTCTGATACCATGTAGAGCCGGAGATTAGAGAGAGAGAATGAAAATGATCCCTAACCACAATTTGGACTGAGAGAATCTACTGTCCATCATCCTGCCTGAACCAGCATACAACCCATTATTTATACTAATAGAAAGCAAAACAGAAAGGGGAATAATAGCTTAACAAACTCTGCCAGCTAAGACTCCAGCTCAGCAAGTGCCTAACAAACTTAATTCCAGAGGAATGTCTTCTGCAGAAATGGTGGTCGATGTACATTACAAATAGGGTATTAACATTATGAGTCATTATCGAGGTAGTGGCAATAGAATCATCATTTTTCTCCCCCTAAAATTTTGTATATATTTATTTTACAAACAGTAACAATAAAAATTTCAGACGCTGATATGTGTTTTTTGTCTTATTTCAATCTAAATTCAGATATTATTCTATATTAGATCGTTTACAATCAGCAAGTGGTTGATTGATCATCACAGTAAGTGATCACTTTTATATTGAATAATTTGTAAACTACGGCATTGTTATAGCTATGGGTGGGCAACAAAACAGGTCCAATCAGGTTAGGATCAGTCTGTTTATACAAACTGAGTTGGGTCGAGTCATGGTCGGCTCTATTAACCACGTTGGACTTTTGTATAAATAAACAGGTCGGATCGAATGGCTTTTGGCATGTTTTGAATTGGAACAAACTTGCAAAAAACACTTTGTGTAATAATTATTAAAGAATAGCTAATCAGCGTAACTAATTACAACATGTGAATTAGTGTGACATATAGGTTAAAAAAGTAACGGGTCACTAAATAGGTTGTTAATGATTAACTATCGACCCGTTAATATACTTCAATGGATCGACCCAGTACAGACTCCATTCATTATTGATCCGATCTTTTATTGTTCTTATTTAAATGGATCGATGTGCTCAATCCGATGAATACCTGGCCCGTTATCTACCCCTAATCATAAGTAGATCTTAACAAAGCTTGTGGTTGATGATGGCCAAGGTCCCTAGCTAAAAATCATCGGATTCATCACTATAGGATTAGGCCCCAATCAAAGCCACTCGTGCTCTTTTCCTATTGGGTTTTCTTTGCCACACTTTGATGTATAACTGAGTACGTAAATTTGCGACGTATCCCTTGTTTGTATGTAACGAGCTGCTGGACGGTTGCTGCTCGCTCGATAAGTTTATACGTAGCTATTTCATTTGACTTTTATAATAATACGCTATGATTATGGAATTGAAAACCGAGCTGATAGTCGAATGGCTTGAGGATGAACTGTTGAGAATTTTGAGGTCCTTGTGGTCGGTGTTGTGTGAGAAGGGAGCTTGGGTTGTGTTTAACCGCTATCATGTGGATTGCGAGGCCATGTATGGCTTATCCTGTTGAACTGATATGGAGTGTTTGAATGTGTTACGTGTACACTCCCTTCCCTTTTAGGTCATTAAGTTTCCTATTACGAGTGAGGGTGAGTTTGAAAAAGAAAGTTTTCATATTTGTAACTAATAGTAGTCATAACTATTAGCGAATGATGGCCTATTTTAACTAAGCAAACACAGTTTTAAGAGTGAACTCGCTTGAACGGATGAATCTCTAAGAAATTAAAATAAAAAGAGAGTGCGTTGTTTGAAATAAAAAGGAAGAAAATCAGCTATACAACCATCAAACCTGAAATATATACAACTAGGACACGAGAAAAATCAAAAACAAAATCAAAAACCAAATAAAACCAAAATGAAAAAGAAAATCAAAACTAAAGCCAAGGGAAACACACATATTCACAAAAATTTTTCAATTTTTAGGGGATTTTAATTTTTTTTGGATTTTTGGATTTTTCCCTTTTTTTGTGATTTTTGAAATTTTTGAAGAACTGATAACAATAAGTGACGATTGACACCAAAATAAAGAAATCATTTAAAACAAATCGAAACAACTAAATAACTACTAATAAAATCACCAAAACACAGTACGAGAAAATGAAAACAAAAGGAAAAATGACCTAATCTCTTGCCGTCATCCCCGGTAACGGCGCCAAAAACTTGTTGGGAAAAATTGAGAGTAAAATAAAAGCCGTAAGCATACAGCTCTCACTGTAGTACCTGAGGGTCGAATCCTCGGGGACAACGGAAGAATTTAGGTCACTTAACATGAAATTATACTATTCTAACATCATTGTTGTTTTTAATCAAAAGCCACTAAAACTAAATACTATAAATCAACCTAATTCCAAAGTTTTTCTAATATAACCTAACATCCTAATTCAACTACTCGATCATTCAAACTCCCAATTGAACAAAACAAGCACGTAGATTAATAAATTACTGAGCTAATGACATTATTCAACATGACAAGCAAAGTAAATTGAAGAGTTCGAACAACCCAAATCTGAAGCAGGAATTATGAAAATCATTTCACCAACCAGCAACTACCGAAAATTAAAGTATTCAGCTAACATCATCAATAACTATTACTAGCAACCATTACCAGCAGCAAGCAAAGCAAGCACAGTAGGGGAAGGGAAGGGACGAATTACCAGCACTGCAGCAGCAAGCAAAGCAAAGCAGAGAACGAAAACAGAACTGAAAGTTGAGTCAACTCCACAGTGAACTCGAACAGGACGGAATTCGAACAGAGTAGGGCAGCAACAGGGAAGAGAAATTCGAACTACAACATACCAACAAACCAACAATCAAACCAACAAATTCGAACTGAAAGTTGAGTCAACTCCTCGCTTTGCAACTCAGCCCTCCAACCAACCATGGCGGATTCGCCATTGAAAACGAAGCAGAATAGAGCGAACAAGGGAGGGGGCAGAAACTGAATGAAATTCAACAAACCAACATCTGATTTTTGCAAAATCAAACCACAATCGCGAAATTACTACTGGGAAATTCGAGAGTATAGCAAATTACAAGAAATTGAAGGCAGAAAACGACTAAAAATCGAAACCCTAACTTGAACTAAACCCTAAATTCCGAATGATGAAAACGAAAACAAAAACGAAATCAACTAAACCTAAACCTAAAACGGAATTAAACCTAAACTAGAACCCTAAAATTACCTAGCTCTTAATGGTGTCTGCGAGCTTGAATTTATACTCAAACGTTGCTGATTCTTCACCGTTGGATTCGGCATTGTCGTGGATGGCGAAGATGGTGGACAACGCAGGAGGTGTGTTGGCGCTTGCAGCGTGAAGTGTGGGATGGAGGTTCGAGAAGAGAAAAAGGGAAGAGTGAGAGGTGGAGCGAGGCAGAGATGGTGGGTATGGAGATGAAGCAGGGACTCGGGGTCTGGGATTCTGGGTTTGGGGCACCAAGATGAAGAGGAGAGAGAAAATGTAGGGGAGGGGATGTTTTAATTCGCTGAACCGGGTGGCTGGGAAGGGGTGAACCGGGTTTTTTTTTCTTCTGAACCGGTTCAATTCGTTTTGGGCCGGTTCACTGTAATTTGGACTGGTTCACGGCAATTTTGGGCCGGTTCTTCAATTCCCGACATTTTTCATTATTTTTCTTACATTTTTGGCCATTTTTCTGAAATTATTCAAAACCTGCAAAATAAAATCAAACAAAAACCTTAAAAATACGATAGAAACGAGCATAAAATTAGTATAAAAGTACCTTAAAAATAGCTCATTTTTGGTGCGAATACTGTGAGAGGCAACAAACTTATTAACCGTTGTTGACATACGCTTTAAATTGATTAAGATATTATGCATAGGAACAATAGATGGGAGTCAACTTATTTGAACGGGGAAATCCCTAACTTAGGGAGTGATCCCAGTTGTGGGAAGCCTAGAGACCCTGACGAAGGTTAAGATCCAAAAGTTAATTGTCATTCCTGGAGTAAGAGCTTAACGTGATCGATAGTCTCAGTAAGAGCTTAACGTGATCGATAGTCTCAGTAGGGGTTGAGAATAGATCTCACCCAATCAGCACATTATGATGATCTTATACCCAGAGTAATTTTCTAATAAGTAAGAAAAGCAGCCGGCGTTTCGCCTTTTAAGTATATCAGAAAGAAAGCTTTTTTGTAAGGGTCATCAAGAGACCAACATGAAAAAGATTTTTTTAAGAATACGAGCCTCAAAGAGGCTGAGAAAAGAGTTTTATGAACCTAAAGAGGTTAAGAAAATAGTTTTATGAGCCTAAAGAGGTTAAATAAAGTTTTTCAGAAAAGGAAAGAAAGATTTTTGTGCACATCATGTGATTAAAATTCTAAGTACAATATGAATGAAATTTCAAGTACAGTATGGTCATATCCTTGTAATGCATCGAGCATATGAGTTTGAATGTACATGTTTAGCTATAAAAAGCTCCTTGCATAATCTCTATTTAATGTGTCAAGCATCTTGTATGAGAGAATGAGATATATAAAGCATAAATCACAAATTATATCACGTAACCTATGAAAGAAATTTCTGTACTTAGCCTCGTTGCTTGCTTATGTATTTGACTGTTAGTTAGTAAAGGAATTTAGTCATTTAGGGACCTAAAAATGAGTTTGAGCGGCTAAAATGAAGTTCGTGGGATAGTGATCATTTCTTAAGGATTTATGATTACCTAATATGATAGTAAAGTATGAATACGTGATAAGTGACTATTAAAGATATTACTACCTGTAACGGTTTTGGTTTTAAGGAATTGGGGAATACTCACTGAGCGTGTGGTTGTTCATCCCATTACTCTTTCCCTTTTTTCCGAGATTCGCATTATGACAAATAGAAGCCAACTCACTTATGCCATACTACTGCTTGCAACGGTTTCGGTTTTAAGGAGTCGGAGAATATTCACTGAGCGTGTGGTTGCTCACCCCATTACTCTTTCCCCTTTTTACCCAAGTTAGCATTATGACAAGTAAAAGCCAACTCACTTATGCCAAGATGGAATCTATTCTTACTTACAAGGTGTCATGTGTGCCCATATGAAGGGGTCTTACGTGTTTGATGAAGTCATGTAATGTATTCTTAGAATTGTAAACATTTGTAAACAAGTATTCTAACTCATGTAGTGTATTCTGTTTAGGAGTCATTCTGTGTGGCCATGTATGCTAACCATCTTATTAGTAAGGTGTCATTTTAGTTGAAATCAGTTACGTTTTGGGATATAAACCCCAGTACTTCGGTTGTGTGAACCGTTGAGTTGTGTCTTTTACTTCTCCTGTATTAATGAACTATTTTGTTTGATATACTCCGAGCGAATTGCTCGTTGAGTTATGAACTCCGGCGTGTAGCTGTTGAGCTTCTTTTAAATATTTTACGCTTCCATTGATTTGTAGGGGTTTATTATAAGACTTTTAGTTTGAAAACGGTCAATTTTTATAGAAAACTCTGTTCATTTCGCCCCAGAATTTAAGTTGAAAGTTAAGCAAAACGTAGCGTTCCTAGCCCTCGGGGTTGAGGGCGTTACAATGAAGATTATAGTGCATATTAAAATGCATGAAAAAGAGGGGGATATCGAAGAGGTGTATGCCTAAATGGCAAGCTCTTCAATCTGCCTCCCTCGTCACTTATATACCATATTTGATCATGGGACAGCACAATGTCCTTATGTGAGAAAAAAAATTATGCGGGTGGGTGAGGGTTGGTGGACATGAGCTCTTATTTGGACCTTGACATTCCCTTGCCATTAATCTGTAACGACCTAATGAATTTCTCTACAATAAAAATCTAGTAAGTTGGTCATTGGCCTGCATACTCTTCATTTAAAAAAAAAAAAAAGAAAAGAAAAGAGGAGATTAGGTGAAGTTCTCATTGACTAGATTTGGAAGGAGGAAGAATGACAAAAATGGTTGAAACGCGAACCATTTCTAATGTGGGCTTACTTACTGGGCCACGTACAGTATGATCTGTGGCCGTTTTAGATATTTACTGTGCTACGGAAACTGCCATTTGTTTGTTGGTGTGGCCCAACCCTTTATTTTAGGGGCCTATCGGGGAGTTAATTTACAAGCCCGCTCATTTGGGCTTGTATGGCCCAGTTGACACATTCTATGTTCCTGACTTTTTTCTGGCCTCATATTACATGTTTTGATGTTTTATGGGCATCTGTAGTTTAACAGAGACAAAGAATTAAGGCAAAGAAATTCTTTTTTTAAAGACAAGGATATCATCATTTTCTTTGTCTTTTTTTTAAATTAATAAGTTGCAAGTCCTACTTCCTAATTTGAATATAGACCATCACAAAATTCATAGTTTTAAAGACTATAATATGAATACCATGAAAGAGTCATGCCATCCAAACACAGTACACTCAATTACGTTGGTAGTTACAAGTCTATACACAAATAGTATTCGATAGGATGATTGAAATTCCTTGCGACAAGAAATTCTCGAAAGAAGAAATAAATAAATGAATATAAGGGGTTATCTAATAAAGTTTTTCATTCCCTTTGTGTAAAAAAAAAAAGATAATAAACAAAGGAGGAAAAGACAATGTAGAGGGGGAGATCAAGGTAGTCTGTCAATTTTTTTTATGTTGTTGGGCACGACTATTAGCTCCCGGTGGTTGCGCATGCCCGCCTAATTCCAGCATGAACTCTCTCAAAGGAGCATTATTTGTCCATTTATTTATCTTGGAAAAATTCATGTGCAGCGAACTATGAATTTCGATTATCGGGTGGGTGTAATGGTACCATTTTTTTGGTCAGTCTATCCAACTTCACCATTCTCTTGTATAGTTTTATGATACTCACACAACACATATTAATTGAAAACCTTAGTTTAACAATAAAGATTGTGATCATTAATACCTTAAAGTTGCACATTCAAATGCTCCATTTCCATCTGTACATATAATCTTAATTATTAAAATTATTTTTTTCATAATAAAGATATAAACATATTAATGTTAATAATTTACCATATACAACAACAACTCCCAGTGTGGGTCCCGCTTTCGCGGGGTTTGGAGAGATCCAGCTGTAGGCAATCTTACCCCTACCGGTATTTCTACCCATAGAGAGGCTGATTCCTTAATACCCACAAAACAATTTTTTTTTTGGAAAAAGGTTTATAGGGAAAACGAATGCAAACCAAAAACAGGGAGAGGAAAATGAGCCGGAAAAAAAAAAAAGAGACATACCTTAATCCACCAGGGGCGCTCGATGCCGTCACATCCCAAGGAAGCAAGACCTGTAGACAAGCACACCAAAAACCCGACCCACCCCACTCCACCGAAGCTACTACCATCTACGCGGCTGGTCCCCTACAATCCCACAACTTCCTATCCTGAGTCATGTCATCTGTCAGACCGGCAACTCTCAAATCCTCTCTAATCACTTCCTCTAGATTCTTATTCGGTCTATCCCTCCCTCTCTTTCCACCAGGAGGGATGATCATTTCGCACCTCCACACAGGGGCGTCCATACTTTTCCTCTTTACGTGGCCAAACCATCTGAGCCTCGATTCCCTCATCTTCTCCTTTATGGGGACCACTTCAGCTAAACTCCTTATTACTCCATTCATAATTCTGTACAATCTCATAAAACCACACATCCAACTGATCATTCTCATCTCGGCTACCATTAACCTTTGGGCCTACGTTTTCTTCAGAGACCAACACCCCGATCCATAGAGAATAATTTACCATATACATCTATATATATAATTTTAATTATTAAACCTTTTTTTTATAGTAGAAACACAGATATATGAATGTTAACAGTTTATTAAACACAAATATGCGTCAAATTAAGAAAATAAGTGGATTTGAGAGAACTAATTTTTAGAACATCAAGTAATTCTTGTATCATCGGACTTAAGAAACTTTTAAAAAATGTGCATGCATGTAGCTGAGACGACTAGACAGTTGAAAAGAACAGCTGGACCGAAATATTATTATTATTATTATTATTATTATTATTATTATTATTATTGGATTCGATTCCTAGAAAACAGACGCCATGCGTCACACAAAAAGAAGCTTGTGTTAATCATTATCAACACCCACCCCCTCATTCCATATTTCTTTTTCACCAAACACTTCTTTCACGTCACCCCCGCTTCATTATAATCCCCCACCCTATTCAAGCGCCAAATCAGACACCAAAATTTTCCCCAAATCTATTCTCCCAAAATAATAAAAGAAAAAGATGAGAGCTGCAAAGCCCCAATCATCCCTAATCAACTTCAACTTCATCATCTTCCTTTTTCTGTTTCTGGGTTTGGCCTTCTTAATCCTCCGTTCGAACTTC
>NCQV01129541.1:1915-18500 GCA_002740545.1 Lophocereus schottii | reverse complement strand
TATGTACATATATATATATATATGTATACATACATACATACATATATATACATATACACACACATATATATCCTATGATTACTCACTCTGGTAAATTTACTAATTTATTTATTTGCTCATCCATTTATGGGCTCCAAGTGATGTCATACCGGACATGACTTGGTTTACTTCAATGCCACTTCATTGTTCCAACTTGCAACCACATAAGTATTTTAAAACATTGAATTAAAATACGGAGCTCAGCTTCATTAAATTGGTATTAGCTAAAATAATTAATTATGAGTTAGGTTTGGGCCTATTACAACTTCCTTGTCGAAAGTCCAAGGGAATATTAAGTGAAAGATATCCTTGCCTATTTGCTTTAGAGTCATAGTGCCAATGAAATTCCTCACATGGTGGTGCGGCCTTTTAGTCCCACGAAACTTGATATCAGGCGTGGTCAATTTTGGTGACAGCTTCCCTGTTGAAGTTGAAGGGAATCCCGTATAATCATTAAAATAGTTATTAAACATCGAAGATTCCCTAAGAAGCTGCTCTGTGCGATCTATGCAATGATCAACTTGGGGAGTATTCTTCTCTGGTTCTTTTCCTATCCATCGTGCAATTCTTCCTTTTATTTATCATTCTCCTCTTAGGGTGGAGGCGTTTGTTCATTATTCTCCATTCGTGTCTCCTTGTTGAAGTTTTGAAATGCAGCCACTAGTGACTCCACCTTTGTGTCACTCCCTTCCTTGTTAGCTTACATTTTCTCAATTATCTTCATGAGTTGGGCGAGCTCATTGTTCCATAGTAATGCCCCTTGACTTTGACCTTGAATCTGACCTAGCCAATGAAGATTCTGCCGATTGTTCATTAGATAAAAGTCTCCCAGTTGTTAGGCTTCGCTCGTACACCGTCTTACGCCTCCCTATCCTGGTAAATAAGGGAGAGCACTTAGAACTGGTCCATCTAAGTACTTTTCCTGGGAAACAAGGACTCAAAATGTGCTGACTTATGCACTATGATAATCTAACACTGAGAGCCTAGTATATAGACTGTATATTAACTCAAACTAACTTAAAACAGGCTGGACCCATCTAAATGTATCAGCTGACATCCGTACTGGCTCTTTTGCCTTTTTAATTCTAAGTCCAAATCTATTCAAATGTAATCTAACTGCCATGAAGCCCATCGACCAATAACTCTTGTACACTTTTGAGTTTTATACCTAAAACAATGCGTTGACTCTTATCAGTATGCAAACTCCTTTTTTTAAAATTTTTTATGGAGACCTAGTCATACTTATAACTTGGTTTCCTTTTAAGACTTTTAATCCCTAGACTAAGGTTGAACCTAGTCAGGTTCGAGGTCAAGAGGCCCTCATAGCTTAATTGGCATTGGAGCTGACTTGGTCTATATCCTCAGCCACTAAGTTCCACCTCTCCTGACCTAGGCTCTCCTAAGACCTAACACATCAACGCATAAACCTTAGGGCTGAACAGTTAAGTCATATAATAACACATCTAAGAATGCACATGAGTTTTAATCCTAAACCAAGGTTCTAAGTTACAAGTTTTTTAGGTAGGTTTACAATAGTCTTCTCATGACCCAAACGCTTTGTACGTCATCCATGAGGTGCATGGTAAGATTGGAACATTTTGGTTGCTTCCTTAAGTCATGTGGATCGGCAAGTGTATTACAAGTGAGTACATCAATTGCATGCTTGGCTGAGTCTAGTGGACCCACTGATCTAACTAATCTCCCGAAGGTTGATGATGGGTTTGCGCCATCTAGATGTGCCATTACCCCATGAAGGGATTCCCCTTCCAATGTAGGATGCTTAATGCAAGCATACTTAAAACTACTTCCCATATTGAATATTGAATCTCGCCCACTTAAAGAAAATCGTCCCCAGTGGAGCTGTCACTATAAGGATCCACTTCCCCACGGATGCGATCCTCCATGAATGGTTCGACTACCCTTTTGTTGGGGTGTTTCATTTTGTTTTTTTTGGGGAAAAGAGTGCTAACTGTTATTCCTCTTTTTTATTCTCTAAAAAATGATAAAAATAATGGATTGAACCAAGAAGCTAATTCCTAATTTTAACGTAGGAACCGGTCGATTCCTAGACTAAAATCAGGTCCAGTTTTTCCTGGTGCAGATATAGGGGAGTGATGATTGTCTGATCTAGGAACCAGGTTTCCTTCTTGGTCTAGGAACCAGTCGGATCCTAGGTCAGATGAGGACCCTTTTTCCTGCTACTGACAGTCTTACTGTCTAGGATTAATACCACTTTGTTGCGTATAGAAATCAGAAAGGGGTCGAAATTAAGAAAGAATTCAAATAATTGTGATTACACAATTTAATAGAGGTGCCAGTGAGGTTTTAGAAAACTAAATCAATTTTTTTTTTGCTAAGTGAATCATATTGTTATGGACAACAAAGAGACACCAAAAGGATGAATCGATTCAGCTGTAAAATGTTTTTCGAAAAGCCTCCTCACAATACCTAGCATGGGGACTCATCTTGACCCCTTAGTCTCGAACTGAAAATGCAGATTTGGAAGCCACAGTAGGATGATGCGATGATGCGCATCACATGACCGCCCATCATCACTAACGACCTCCACTATTCAACATGGGAAATCTAAAGCTTCAATTATGTTAACATACAATCATGTGAACATTGGTAATATTTCCTAGTAAATGATGCAAAAAGGTAGAATCTTTAGTCCAATGAAAAGATAGGTATGATAAATAGTTTACAATGGGCAGGAACTACCAAAAACATTATAACTTTATTGACTTATAAGAACACGATAAGCATGCAAAGAGAAAACTGGAAGAGAAAGATGAAATTTTTGCCCTCAGGTCAACCCACTTGATTATCTAGGGAACCTAATGGAGTGATTGTAGTGCTAGTCTTAGATGAGATACTTGGGATTGCAGTCGACTAATAATAATTTTCTCAAGATCTCTTAAGTAATCTCTCAAGAGCTTTGATCCCAAAAACTGACTTGGTTCTCACTGATTGATTGATTGCTCATTCCGTCCTTTTTTCTCTTTTTTTCTTCTTTCCTCCCTTCCTCTCTTTTTGTCCTCATTTTTCTCTCTCTTTGAGGCACCCGCTTTTATAGGTGATAATTAGACGGACTCCGCCTAGGAAAAGAATATTGACTCCTAATCATATTTGGTTTAATGACATTTCTAATGTTATGAAGAATCTACATATACTTGGACGTGCCTACGAAATTAGCTTAATTTACTCCAACTATCAGAAGGTCCGAGCCAACAAATTAACCATCTGATATTCTTTTAGAATCATTAATACTAGATGGTCTTAAGGGTTTCCATTTCTCCTTGAAAGCATTCTTAGAGAGCAAGTCCTCAAGACGATTCCACTTAGAAACCCTGAGAATGTCCCACATCTCGTCAAGTGTACAGCTTTCCAACTTTGTTAGGACAATAGTAGAAGTCGCCACAGTAAGCGGTTTATCCAATGCCCATTACTGAGGGTAGAAAAGAGTTTTCTTCCCATTGTCCACTTCAATATGAGCACCAAGTTAAACAAGTTTGATGTTATTAGTAATCCCTCCCCATGCATCGGATGTGTTTTGATGAAGTGTGAACATCTCCAAATGATAACCACCATTGTGATACTTTGTAGCAAAACTTAAGCCCAAGGTTTTTCTTTCTTAGTCATGACTCGCCGCCCTAATTCAGCAAAAAAATGTCGCATTTGTTTTCCGCAGATCGCAGCCTCTTCCTACATCCATTCCTACTTTTATGAAATTTTTTTATTTCATCCATTGTCATTTGAGTGGTTAGACAATATGATTGCTTGAACAAGTGTGGTTCGCCAAACTATAGATAAAAGTCGCAGCTCCCATCCCGCTAACTGTTCATCAACCTGGTTAGAAATATTTTTAAAATTTGAATAGGGAGCATACCAAGGTATCCTCCCGTATCATTAGAGATAGGCATATTTAGGGCTTTGATTGCCTCTTATTTAGTACTAGGATAAGTATTCTCATTAAAGAATACCATCAATGTGTTGAAGAAATTTCTCTCCTTCAATGCTTGATAAAAATGTTGCAACAGTTAGTGTGTCACCTGCACCTGTTCCTGATTTACTTACTACTCCAAGTGGAATCAAATAATCCACAAGGAATAAATCAGTAAGATAGCTACCTTTATCAACTACTTCACTAATTAAACGACTCATATGTTCCATCCAAAGAACAAGCAAGTATGGGGAGAGAAGGAATGTATCCCTTACCTCAAGCCCCATTTCGCAATATATTGAAAAAAAATGAAGCTAATGCAATTTATGGTTACATCTATAAGTCTTTGTAACGAAAACATCTAAATTAGCATTTGACCCACAAAAGGCCACCTTAAACGGTTATATGCATTTTAGGGATCAATTTTAATAGCAATATAACATTTGTTGCCTCGGCTTTAGCACATATAATGTAACATGTCCAGTATACTAATGAAATTATCTAAGATATGGATGTCCATGAGAAAAATACTCTAAATTAGTGTCGCCATCTACTCAAGGATGCGGTTTTTATAATAGTTTTAAATAGAACTTTGTAGGTCATATTCCATAATATGATAGGGTGACTTGGGTCAGTAGTTGCAAGTTTTCCACTTTGTGTTTAAGTACGTAGATAGTCTTATTGAAACCATCTAGGAAGTGACACCCATATAGATCATCCAAGACAACAAAAAATGAATTTGCTACGCACAAGTTCACTATTTTTTTAATTAAAAAGGTATGCAAACCATCCAATCCCAGCCTTTGAGGAACCCATTTAAAAAATAATGCATCTTTGTCTGCTTAGCCATGAAGGGCTTTTTGATCTAGTGTAGCACCCCATCAGAAAATAATGGGAATTTGTTGTGTAGAAATAAGGATTATATGGCTTTTCATCATCAATGTAAAGAAACTTGGAAAACAATTGTGTAACATATTTATGATATCCTCATCATCCCCCAGCCTAGTGTCCTAGTTCTCTTGGGGAACTTCAATTATTTTAAAACGTCATCAGAAAATAGTACTGATATGACATAAGAGGAATTATGGTACTCAGGAGTTTTGGAGCTACTAAAGTTCCAGTTGCTCTAAGACTAAATCAAGATCGTCTTGTAACTTAACCTCTAACTCCATGAGAAATTTATGAGATACAAGCAGAAGATTCTTTATGTCACTTCATGTTGAGCCCAAATATTCCACTTACATTGAGACACAGTACTGAGTGTCGTTTTATTCCATTCAACATAACCATGAGGTCATTAAAAAGGCGTGTCTTGCTGCCCATTTGAACCACAAAAATCCATACAACCTTTAATAATTAACCAGAAAGCATGAAAGCGGAAGGTTGCACGAATGGATTGGACCATGAGTAAATCCATTAGTAGCAATAAGAATGGGACAATGACATAAATGATCATGCAAAGATGTCGCACTCTTGCTCCCATAAAGCGCAAATGCCAAGCATTATATTGTTACACTATCCCCTATCGAAACCAGCAAAACTACAGGAACACGAATCAAACCCTGTGCTCTAAGTGAAGCGGGACTAGAGAAACCCATTATTATGATTATAATTAAAATTGTAACATCTTCATTGTAGCCCATCACCTTAGCTGTGCCTCTTGGCCATACTTCAAGTTTCATTCAAATCTCCAGTTAGAAGACTTGCTAGGCGTTCATGTAAGGAAACAGGACCTTTTAAGGGCCGGTGTACATTGTAGGAAATAATCAAGGTTCAATTTTATTTTTCAAACTCTCCATAGTAATGAATTGATTAATTTAGACTATGATATTTAACAAAAAATCCTTGCCTCTCTAAAGGACCCAAACACCCCTGCTAGAAGCAATTGCTTCAACCAAAAAATTATCATGCCGGCCAATATTAGAGCGAAATATGCAACTACAATGCCGTAATTTTTGATTCAACTAAGCCTATATCTTTGGGCTTATTTTTCGAGGTAAGTTTCTTCAACGTGTAGAAGAAATCATGGCTCTTTTCCCTTTGGACATTGTACCCAAATAACATTAAAATTTTGTAAGTCCATTAAGGTTGAGCTAACAACATTATACTTGATTTCAGTAGATAAATAGAACTATTTCCTCTGCGATGCAAGGGTTGAGTAAACCAATCTGTCAATGTTCAGAATTATAAATATTCAATCAATGATTTTTTATTTTCATTTTGAGGTTTATTTCATCAATTAAAATTTTTTTATACCTATTATTTCTTTTTTTCATTTGCACATGTGCTACTTTTGCACGTCAGTGTATATGAATGTCACTTCTAATTAGAAGATGGAAGGGCTTGTAGGTTATATAATAAATAAAAAAGAATTGCATAAATGTTAAAAGAAACAAAATTAATTAAAATAGTAGTTGATATCCTAACCAATAATGCTATGACACGTGGTAAAAACTTGTGTAGTCACTCATATTTTATATATAGTTATATAGACATCACTGATAGGCATTAGGGCATAGCCCAATTGAAGCCCAAGAAAAGAGATTGATTGGACCAATTATGATGCTAGAATTGAGTGTTAGGGCAAAGCCTAAATAATCAGCTTAATATAAACTTCGGTCAAAAAGGTATTGATATTCTTTCCTATGTGAGCGCCTTGTGGAAGAGGGTGAAAGATTTAACAAAGATCTCCCAAACATATATGGCAGTGGGAAAAACAAAGATCTCCCAAACATACATGGAAGTGGGGAAAATCTTTAAAGATGAATAAAATTAGAAACAAAATCTATATTGAAAAGATATAGAATCCTAGTTAAATTCCTCTTGGAGAACTGCCCGAGACCCCAATACAAACATATCATGGTTAGGTGTAGAGCAACCTAGAAGCTTATTTCCATAATTTCCTTGTGGAATTTTCCTAACTTGAGCATTAGAGGCTCTTGAACAAGAGAAGCCCTCCCTTCTTTCATGACCTATTTTTTTAGAGTAAATCCTTAGACAATGGTATGAGTTCTTAAAAGTCCCAAGAGAGGTCTAGAAATACACTATGTGCATCATTTGGCGTCATTCGTGGGATGCCTTCCAAGGATGGTGCAAAAGGAATTGATAATGTACCTCCAAGGACATGAATACCAAGGTTAGAATTATGAAGTGTAGGATTACATTGTAATAGATCCCTTAATCCAATAAGATTTTGACCCTTTTATGGCATCTATCTCCTAGGAATACTAATGTCCTAGAGTAAATGGGCAATGCTCCGAAGAAAATTGATTCGTTGATCACTTAGAAGGTGAATGAGGCCATAACCCCCACAATGAAAAGTTAGATGCTTTTTGCATCTTAGAGGAAAATTTAAAAATTTTCCCCTAAGGCACTATTTGTGAAAGATAGTATATGACCCTAAAAAGGAGGATTCCGATAGGTAGTACAGAAGTGAAGAAGACTTGGGGGATACCTTAAACTAGATAAGGCATGAGTAAGAGAAATTCATGCAAAATAATCTTTGTTAAGATAGATCTTAACTTGAAGAAGCACTCGAGGAAGAGAGTTTTAGCTCCATCAAATTTGCGTCATCCCAATAGTGTTCTTAATGACATGCTAAGAAAATATCCAACAAAGGCTCTTAAGTGGCAAGTTGACTGCACATCTCTACAACTTTCAATTCTAAGATTTTGGATGCTAAACTTCCAGAGAAAATAAAAGTACCCACAATAAAGAGCTATGAGGGGAACATAAAACGGTCAAAGCACCTTTATGCGTATCCAACTCAAATTCATCTACAATCATGTACTTTAGTCGCAATGATGTGTAGGTACTTCCTAGATACTCTTAAGGGAGCAACATAGGCCAAAATTAATAGGCTACTGATACGGCCGCAAGCGTATGGTGGTATTGTAGTAAATCAAGGTCGATCCTATAGAGACTAGGTTGATCTGTTGGGCTATATTCCCTCAAAATATGCTGGGCGAATCCTAATTTGAGAATGAAATTTAACTAATCTACTATCTAATCTAATGGATAATCAATCGACGAATTTAATCAAACCAAGCAATTTCCCGACTCAAGAATTAATCAAGCATCTTTTCTTTAGATAGGCAATTCAAAAACTGATAATCGATTTATCAAACCCCTCTTTCAAGGTGGAATGAAATTTTTAAATCTAATCAACTACCATTTTTCAAGAGTTTTTGATTAATCAAAGATAATTAAGAACGTGATCATAAAATTTAGAGGTTTCTTAAATGGTGAGTCTTTCTTAATATCTCACTTACTCAAGTCGAATTTTAGTTTTCCAACATCTAGTGTCACCTTTCAGTTTTTCACCATATGTCTAAAACAAGAAAAAAATTGATCAAGTTTCCTACTAGCAAATCAACATCTAAGATTCAATAGAATAAACCTAACAAATCCAAAGTACTTTTATATCAAAACAAGAATTGATTCAATCACAACAACTCAACTCAATTCCAAGATTAACAATCCAAAAGTAGTATAAACATCAACAATAATCTGAAAGCATACAAATGTAAAGAGAAAAGAGAAGAGAAGGGAGAGAATTGCTCAACTGATGTGTGCTTGAACCGTCGTTGCAAACTCGATCCGGAATCCTTACAATATCACCTTTAACTTACTCTTCCTCTAATCCAATCTAAAATCCTAATCCAATTGAAGAGAGGAAAAAGAATAGAATGGGATGGTGGATGTGCTTTCTGCTCCAAAATGGCCATATTTACAAAGAAAGACAATCAACCTGAGCCACACGATGAGAGAAAACGAACATGCAAGCAGTTATGTTTCCACCACGGGTATGGCAGTCACCACTGGCAACCTGTTGTGCTTGCTAGACCTGAAATTCTCTGCTCTTCTCTTGCTCCACAGGCATAGCATCACATGGGTGCCCAGAGGGGGTTAAAATACAGTCAAATGAGCATCAAATGTTGGGTCAAATGGCCTAAAATCTTGCAATAATCATCAAACAACCATACCCAAACATAAATCGAGAATTGGTGTATAAATTTTAATGTTAAGAACAAAATTCTCCTAAAAATGTAGCAAAATGACGTAAACTGTTATATTTGATAAGCACTTGTCAAACTCCCCCGTGCTTAAACTATTGCTTTTTCTTAAGCAAACACTAAATACAACTGAAAAGGGAGATGCATCTAGGACTCAAAACATAACAGCCTTCTTTAAATAGGCAAGCCATAGCATATCATGAGCAAGAACGACAATCAGTGGCAACCCCAAATAGCGCACATTACATTTCAGAATTAGAAGGACGAGAAGGTTTTCAAAAAAGTATAAGATGATAAGCTCGATATCAAACTTGATCACTCCCAAAGAACTGCAAAGCATATCATACAAGTACATGAGATTTGAATAGAGCTAAATGGACTGGTAGAACCCCACTTTTGGGAAATGTGAAACACTCATGCTCATGTGTTTGAAATATACCATAGGTTCACGCAAAGTTCATTCCAAAGACGTAATCTTCCATAAGCTTGACAACGCTATTAAATTCTCCACCATTAAAAATGCAACGTGCACAAGACAATCAAGAGGACTTTATATGGGTTATTATGTGGGCTAGAAGGGTTAAGGGAAAGGAGTGGACAAATGCATTTGGGCAATGTGGAGCTATTTAGCTAAGTGACTAGGGAGCAAGCAACAAAACACCAAGAAACCTTGAAGTTCACCATACTCCATACCTCAAAATACAATGAACATAGCCCAATCGAAATGAGTTGACAAATAAGGAACACAAGCTATGTATGTATCCAATGCCAATCAACTTTTTCATTCTCTTTTTTTTCTGTTTTTTTTTTTTGAAAAATGAAATAAGAATTTCAATTATTGAAAGGCATAGGACCACCAATTGTCAAGTCATAATCGAATGCATATACATAATCCAAATAAGAGGAAAACACAATTAAATACTCAATATCATCAATCCCTCAACAAACCAACATACCAAAGCAACCTTAAGTTCAATTATCCATAAAACCACTCACTAGATAGATGAAGTGATGCTTCATAGACTTGGATGGAAGGTTAGAATATGTGTTTGGCCAAGGGCTAATATGAAGGGATCACAACAAAGAAAGATATAGGCTCCAAGGGGCTAGCAAAGGGAATAAACATATAGTACAAAGGTAGGCTATTTGGCTATGTGGCTAAAATGATCAAGGAAAGAATGCCTCTATCATGTCCTTAACCATATACATGTGAATGTGGTTTTGAACAAGAGTTAATGCAAGTTCTAGAGAACATGGAAGAGTCACACACAAGAAAAAAACATGAGACTAAATATATGAATTAGCCCAAATAAGGCTCAAAATCTCACGAGATATCTACGAAAGTCGCATTAATCTCATAAAATTACTCCATGTGCAAACATTAGTGCTAAAGACTGGATAACAAAGTCCTTAATCAAGACAGGGGTTAAACAGGAATATTTACAAAGCCTTCAAAAATTTTCGCACCAAAAGGTATTACACATCGAAAGATTCTCAAGCTCATGAAAGCTATTTTGCCTAATAAAAGCATCATTAGAGGTTATCTCAAACCAATCGACACTATCTCTATATGCAATCCTATATGCAAATCAAAATACAACTAAATGCAACACACTAACGCAAACAAAAAGAAATTTAAAACTATATGCTCTAGCATGTATGCAAGCTAATAACAAAAATAGAAACATATACACTACCCTTCCCCCATGCTTAGACAAAGCATTATTATTCAAAAGAAAGAGAGTAAGAGAAGAAGGAACACAAGAAAACAATCTCACCCGATTAGATGCAGAGTGCACCTAAGCTATGCGGCCTCGCAATAACTGGGGCATATGGAGCATTAGCCACTCCATCACATATTCAAGGCACAACTCATCAAATCAGACACCGTTAAGGCCTGCAAAAGCTTATCAAACTCCTAGGAGCACAATTTAGAAAACAAAAGGTAAGAAAGAATAACCAAAATTACACTGGAGACAACAAGTATCCTCTTAACCTTATCAAAACCCATAGAAAAATTATAGGAATGATTAAAGAATGTAGTCTATGTGATTTTCCTAGGCAAGTCCTTGAAGCTTACATAGTAAGGATCAAAGGATGGATCATACCCTCCAAAGTAACCTAGGGACATAAAATTATCAACTTTTCCACCAAGCACTTAAAACACATTATCTTCATAGCCCAAATTAACATTAGCATAAAAACTCATCGGATTACTAATGGGCGCATCAATATAATACTCAGGGGATTGAGAGGCTAATGAACAAACAGGTGAAACATGGGAATGATCAAGGGGATTGGGGAGAGCAATATTACAACTAAGGCTAGAAGACTCCTCATTCGTAATCACATCACATGAGCGCTCCAAAGGGGTCCCAACTAGATCATGCGTCTAAGCTAAAGTATCTTCTGACTCAAAACATACACTAACAATATCAAACCTAGCAATAAACCCAAAAGGTGCACCTACCTCGAGCCCCATGCATTGAGCTAAAGGAAAGGTTGAATCAAGTAAGGTCAGGACAACGCCAATATTATACATGGGCGATTCAAAGTCAGGTTGTATGTAACATGCATAATAAGGACATGAATTAGTAGTATGATCAGAAGAATTACACAAACCACTCCAAAAAGAGGTATAATAAGATCTAGAATAGAATGCACAGGGATTAGAAAATGAATGTCTAGAAACACGACTAGCCTTCTTGAACTCAAATGAATCCCAAGCAATCCACTCATGCAAATAACATGCGTCACCAACATCTTTTAGCATGAAAACCCCAAAACTCTAAAAGAATATGAATTTTACTATTCACACCCTCATCAACAATGGCGAAAATCTCCTATTTACCAAGACAATAAGCACATTGAACAAGAAAAGCATTTAGATGCTTAAAATATCTCCAAAATAATTCATGCTTGAATTAAGGGAAATGGAAAATTGCCATTGTCATTTGTTCTTTCAATTTTTTTAATGTCTTTTTTTTTAAATTTTCATTTTTTTTCAATGAAAAACAAAACGCTTAGTAAAACCTGTCGAGAAAAGGCCAATATCCAACACTAGTCCCCGGCAATGGCACCAAAAACATGATACAGCCGTAAGTGCATGGTGGCATTGTAGCAAATCAAGGTCGATCCCACAGAGACTAGGTTGATATGTTGGGCTATATTCCCTTAAGATATGCTAGCCAAACACAAATTTGAGAATTAAATTTAACTAATCTGCTATATAATTTAATAGATAATCAAGCAAGGAATTTAATCAAACCAAGTAATTTCCCAACTTAAGAACTAATCAAGCACATTTTCTTTAGATGGGTAATTCTTAAACCGATAATCAATTTATCAAACGCCTCTTTCAAGGTGGAATAAAATTCTTAAATCTAATCAACTACCATTTCTGAAGAGTTTTTGATTAATCTAAGATCATTAAGAACGCAATTATCAAATTTAGAGGTTTCTTAAACAATGAGTCATTCTTAAGATCTCACTCACTTAAGTCGAATTTTAGTTTTCCAACATCTAGTGTCACCTTTCAGTTTTTCACCATATGTCTAAAACAAGCAAGAAATTGATCATGTTTTTCACTCGCAAATTGACATCTAAGATTCAATAGAATAAACCCAACAAATCTGAAGCACTTTTATATCAAAACAAGAATTGATTCAATCGCAACAACTCAACTCAATTCCAAGATTAATAATCTAAAACTTGACATAAACATCAACAACAATCTAAAAGGATAAAAATATAAAGAGAAAAGAGAAGAGAAGGGAGAGAAATTGCTCAGCTGATGCGTGCTTGAACCGTAATTGCAAACTCGATCCAGAATTCTTGCAATCTTCACCTTCAACTTGCTCTTCTTTTAATCTAATTTAAAATCCTAATCTACTTGAAGAGAGGAAAAGAAATGGGATGGGATGGTGGATGTGCTTTATGTTGCAATATGGCCTTATTAATGGAGAAACACAATCAACTTCAGCTACACGATGAGAGGAAACAAATAGGCAAGCAGTTATGTTTCCACCACAGGCATGACAGTCACCACTGGTAGCATGTAGTGCTGTTGGACCCGAATTTCTCTACTCTTCTCTTGTTCCATGTGCATAGCATCACATGGGTGCCCATGGGGGGTTAAAATACAGTTAAATGAACATCAAATGGCCTAAAATACTGTAATAATCATCGGATAATCATACCCAAGTATAAATCGAGAATATGAGTATAAATTTTGACATTAAGCACATAATTCTCATAAAAATGCAGCAAAATGACCCTAAAATGTTCTATATGATAAGCACTTATTAGCTACCCTAGGATCTATTAGATCTTAGGAAGATTTCTCTACTAGTTTTAGAAGCCACTATGTGGGAAGTAGGACAACTGCAAGGCCAATAGCAGGATTGATAAAGTTGTCACAAGGAGATTGAGAATTGCTAGCTTATTTTGTGGAGAGATTCACTTAAGAGACACTCTTCCTAGAAACTAAAGCAAGATATGGCTGTAACATCTTTCATCAATGGTGTTTGGCATATTGGTCTTTGTGGAAGTTCATCGCGAAATTGCTAGCTTCCCTAGAAGAGGCCTTAGAGATGGGGAAAAGGTATTCACAGTTCGAGGCCATTATGAAAGGATTAAGAAGTCCTAAAGAGGCCTCTAAGAGTGATGAAAAGAGATCAATCAAGAAGAACCACAAAGAAAGGAAAGAAGAGATTCCCATGGTAGGATCCCTCTTTAATGCCTTAAGGAATATTTTGTCGGAGATCATGTGTTGTAAATTGACAGATGGGCCTAAACCCCTTAAACATAGGCCTAAAAACAAATGTAAGAAAAAATAGGGTGAGTTTTATAAGGACTATGGCCATAATGTTGAATACTGTTAGGATTCGGATAGAGTGCTTGATGAAAGAAGGAAAAATTGGATAAATGTCCCCAGAATTGGCCTCATAAGAAAAGGAAGCATCTAGATGATAAGAGCTCAAAAGAGGATGACTCCAGAAATATACTCTCAAAGGAATAATACAAGTAATCTTGGGGAACTACCCAGGAAGGATTATCAAATAAGGCCCTAAAGAGTCAACAGAGGGCATAGGATTAGACAACCCTAAAATTGAACCAGGTAATTACGAACTATTAACCTATGATGATGTTTGGGGATTTTAGACATCTACCTTAGCCTCATTATGATCCTCTGGTTATAAGGTTGGCAGTAGCTAATTGTCAGACAAGTTAGGTAATGGTGGATACTGAAGTTTCCATTGATATTATGTTCTAGGACTATTTTATGATGCTTGCCTCTAGTGTCATATTCCAACACAAGTTTCGTAATGAGTACTAGAAATCCCAAAGAAATGATCAGTCTCCCATCAAGGTAGGGATCCAAAGGAAAGGTCATCCAAGTAATGGTGGACTACGTAGCCATTGACGTTCTATCTACTTAGAAAAACCCCGCATAATCCCTTATTATGTATGCAAAATTCATAATTGTCACATATTTATTGTAGCCTATCACCAGAGTTGTGTCTTCTAATGATAAGAGTCCAAAGAAGATGGCAACCATGATATACCCCTCAAAGGCATGACACTGGTAATACCTAGGAGAATATCCCTAGAAAGATTATCTAACAAGGTATTGAAGAGTCATCTGAGGACACCAAGATGAGACACCCCTAACAGTGTATAAAGTAGTTGCAAATTCTTATCATAGGATAATATTTTGAAATGCTAGACCTCTAACCCAACCTCATGATGATCCTTTAGTTATAAAGTTGATCGTAGCTATTTGTGAGATGAATTGGGTATTGGTAGACATTGTGATTTCTATTAATGTTATGTTCTGTGATTATTTTATTGAGCAGGCTAAAGATGACTCCAGCATTATACTCCATCACAAGTTATGAGAGACTACATAGTCATTGATGTGCCTTCTGCCTAGAGAAACCCTACTCCAGCAACCAATTATTATGAATACCAAAATTGAAATTATGACATATTGATTGTAGCCCATCCCCACAATTGTGCCTCTTAGTTTCAAATAATTTCCATTATTTCCTTGTTGAATTCTCTTAATTTAAGCATCAGAGGCTCTTTAAGAGGAGCAACCTTCCCCTCTTTCAATAGTTATTCTTGAAGACGGGCAACCGTCCCCCATAATGAAAACATTGGATGCCATTTTGGCTATTCATAGAAATACAAAATAAATTATCGAAAAGTGGCTATCAGTAAAAGATAGGTTATGGTCTTTCAAGGCACGCAAAATGCTTATTCTTAAGGATGTAGAGGATAGAGATCCTAAGAATAGGATTCCTAGAGGTGAGTAGAGAAGTGAAGAAGATTGAAGACCTTGAACCAGAAAAGGAATATGAAGGAGAAATCCATACAAAAGAAGCTTCGTTAAGATAAGTCTCATCAAGAAGAACTTAAGGAAGACTTATAGGTACATAGTTCTACTTTTGTCAAAATTGTGTTATCCCAACAGCATTCTCAAGAACATGGTAGCCCAAGGTGCTTTAGTTATAAACCGTTGGCAACTCAAGACACCTTCTGATTCTAAGATATGTGATGCTAAACTTTCACATAAAAAGCAAGTTACCAAAGATACGAAACCATAAGAGGACTGGATACCCTCAGAAGCACCTTAATACATATCTGACTTAGATTTATCTACAGCCATCCTCTTCTGAGGTGATGATGTGTAGATGCTTCCTAGATATCCTTAAGCGGGGTTAGCATAGTCATAAACTAACAAGATACCCCCAGGAAATCATAGATCTTGGGAAGATATCTTCACTAGTTTTAGAAGGCACTTTGTTAGAAGCAGAATTCCAACATACCAATGAATGTGGAACAAAGAGATGATGAATTATTGGCTTATTATGTGGGGAAATTCACTCAAGGGGAATTGTCTATGAAGACCTATAGCTAGTTGTGGCTGTAGCATCTTTCACTCATGTTGTTAGTCATTGTTTTCTATGTGAAACGTTTAAATGGAACCATTGGCTTCACTAAAAGAGGCCTTAAAGATGGTGGATATGTGGACAATATTGGAGATCATCATGAAAGGATTAAGAAGTCTTGTAAAGGTATTTAAGAGAGATAAAAATGGATTAATCATGTAAAATCCAAAGAAAGGAGAGGCGAGACTCCTAAGATAGAATCTCTCTTTAATGCCTTTAAGAGTGAAATTTCAATGGGGAGTGCAGGTCACATACCGATGGATGGGACCAAATACCCATAACATAGGCCAAAAAACAAGAACAAGAATAGATGGTGTGAGTTTTGTAAGGCTTGTCGCCATAATATTGAATATTACTATGATGTACATATGGTGCTAAATGAATTAGCCCAACATGGAAAATTGGATAAATTTCTTAACAACTGTCCTCAAAGGAAAAATGAAGCATTTAGAAGGCAAGAGCTTATGTACACCCCTCAAAGGTATAGTATAGGTAATAACTAGGGAACCATCCCTAGAACGATCATTAAATAAGGTCTTGAAGAGCCACCTGAGGCCATGGGTTCAAAAAACCCTAAGAGTGCACTAGATGATTATGAACTCTTAATTGAGCTAGGATGATATTTGAAGGTG